>PVJC01034035.1:0-19046 GCA_004026665.1 Murina feae
CACACACACACACACACACACACACACTAGGGGCCCTGTGCACAAAAATTTGTGCACTCAGGGGGGTCCCTCAGCCCGGCCTGTGCCCTCTCGCAATCTGGGACCCCTTGGGGGATGTCAACCTGCTGGCGTGCCTGGCCAGCCTGGGTGAGGGGCTGATGGCTGTTTGCAGGCTGGTCAAGCCCCCCAGTGGGGACCCTCACCCCACGGGGGTGTGGTCAGCCTGGGTGATGGGCTGAGGGCCGTTTTCAGGTTGCCCACAGCTCCCATTGACCCAATGTCCCAGCCAGGCTGGCTGGAATCAGGTTTCTGGGGTTTATTTATCTTCTATAATTAAAACTTTGTTGCCTTGAGCGGAGGCCTAGGCAGGCAACGAAGCCTCCTGGTTGCTCTAGCTCTGTAGCTGCCAGCCACCATCTTGGCTGGGTTAATTTGCATACATCCGCTCTGATTGGCTGGTGGGCATGGGTTAGGTGTCTCAGAGTGATGGTTAATTTGCATATTACTCTTTTATTAGATTAGATAATGAACTGAAAGAATGAATGACCTAATGACTGGTCAACTGGTTGCTCTGATGTGCACTGACCTTCAGGGGACAGATGCTCAATGCAGGAGCTGCCCCCTGGTGGTCAGTCAGCTCCCAGAGCAGGAATGCTGCTCAGTGAGCTTACCAAGCAGTGGTGACAGGTGCAGCAGGGCTGGGATGAGCAGGAGTGGCTTGGCACTGGCCTGGGCTCAGGCTCCTCCCTGGTCTCCTGCCGCTTCACACACTACTACACCCCTCGGGAGTTGTCGGGATGCCGGTTTTGGCCCAATCCCCAGCAGTCTGACATCCCCCAAGGTGTCCCGGATTGTGAGAGTGCGCAGGCCAGGCCAGGCCATAGTATATGATAACAGGATAGGTTTGCACCTTGAAACAGCAAAAATAATATATTTCAACTCTCCAGACTCCCTCTTAAATTGGAGAAAAGCAAAGAGGAGTTGACTCTCTCACTTTCACTGATGCAGAGTGGAGATTGACTGACCTTAGCCACCTGGGAAGTGACTCTCAAGTTTGCCATCGAACTACAGAGTGCTCTATGGTTTCATCATGCCTGCGACCGGCCCTGCTGCATTAGACTTCTGCTCGGGCACATTAAGCAACGGTTTAAATTTCTGGTCGCTTGCACCATCACCCGGGTTTATTTATTTGGGGCTCTAGTTAAAAAGAAGGAAAAAAAACACCCCTTCAAACATATAATCAGGGAAAGTTCACAGTATTTGAAGACTAGAGGCCAGGATACAAGATTGACTTGATTATGAAAAAAGGTTTCAACAAATGAATTTATCTACTTGTAAATAAAACAGCGGGCCAAATGCAGAGTAGCCATGTGTGCCTTCATGTTGAACTGCCGGTGCACGTGACAGCAAGCAGGAGGAAAAGTACGCATTTCCACTAACGTCAATAGGGTTTATGACCCTATTCATAAGCCTTTAAAGACAGTCGTTAGCCCTGGGCACCTGGTCAGGTTCTAGGCAGTGCCTGGCAGTGAAATAAGGCTGCCAGTTCGTAATGTACACAGTGAGGACGGGATAGGAACTCATGACCCCTGAGAATTGCCGTATTCACAAATGACCACGCCGGCTCAGCAGGTGTAAGCCACTCCTGGGAAAGAGACTAGCCTGAAACAGCCAGAAGGACAATATGTCACCGTCCAGGTCACTGCCAGAAATAAAGTCCTTTCTTAGCAAAGCAGGAGGAACTTGAAAACCTTATAGATTTAGGTTGTCACATAAAATAAATAAACGCAAAAGAACATACGGGTGAGTAAATTTTACTTATTCACACACGAGAGCAATTATAAACGCCTGCCAATTCTTTAGGAGGGCACAGGGAGGTCGAGAACCACACATTGCTTACATTTCCTTCAAGTGCATTTATTCTGGGTGGATTCTGTCGGGTATATTCCCTAAGAACTCTTAAAATCCAGGGCTGTTCACTCAGAGGTAAAAATGACAAATGTTTTTTACACCAATTAGGGCTGCAAAATACAGAACTGCTCTTGCCTGATATCTTGGAGAGCCAAGAGCAGATCTCCTGACAAGCATCGCCTCAGCCCTAAAGTCCACTATCACCCAGTCAGCTGGGGAGCACAGACCGAAGGCCCCCTTGAGCCCAGGGCTGTGCTGGGTGCCATGAGAACCAGAAAAGCAACTGCATGCATTCTATGTGGCCTCTGCCCTCAGATAACGAGTAACAGCTGGAAATGCACCGACAGTGCAGAAAAATCATTTGGTAGCAAAGTGAGGTTGTGAATAATTTTTTTAAGAGATAGTGAATAATGAAGTCCTTAAAGAAGTAGTACAGGATACAGAGTGCGACATTTCAGAGGACGCTGATTAGGGACTGGGACAAGAAAATATTTTGTTCAAATAAAAATGACAAAAATCATAGCTGCGTCTTATTAAGCGTTTATTAGATGAGCATGTTGGTATTAGTTCACTTAATCCTCAAAGCATACGCATGGATACGGTCATTCCTATTTTGCATCTGAAGAAACTGAGATGCACAGGGGCTAAGTACTGAATTGTAGTATTGCTTCTGTCATAATCACTCAAGTGAGTCTGCTTTGGAATCTCTCCTGTTCTATGCATCTGCTATTTGTCCATGCTTACACTGGTATCAAGCTATTAAAATTTTTATAACTTTAATCAGGTTTATACACCAAAAAGCATCAAAGCCAGCATTCCACAAAAGACAGACTGGCCCTACAATCTCTTTTCTGAGTAGCTTTCATAGGTAGAACTTGAAACAAGGGAGAATTTGAAAAGATAAAGGAAAAAGGAGTAAGCCTTATGAGCAGAGTAAGTTTGGCCCAAGAAGCCTTAGGCTCGGCCTGCCCTGCCCTCTTTTACTTTTGCTGCCGTCACTTGTAACTTTTGACCCATTCCTTTCTACTCTGGACTCCTAAGGAAAAGAAAAGTGTCCTAGCTTTCGAATTTTTCCTGAACAAAGGTTATTGCCTTCAAATGATGAGGGACATTATCTCAAATCTAGAATTCTATAGCTGGATGTAGATATAGAATATATTTCCAGACATATATATATATTTAAAAATTTTACTTTGTATGCACCTTCTCAGAAGGCTACTGGAGGATGTGACCCAGCAAGAGAAAAAGTAAATCAGGAAAAAGGACAACGTGAATCTAGGAAATAGGAGAGTAAACCCAGCAGAGAAGTCCCGGCAGGACGGGGTGTGGCAGTGCCAGCAGGCAACCAGGGCCAGAAGGAGCTGCAGGGCCTAAGGGCAATGCCTCCAAGAAACACAGACTTTCTATCTCTTATCATTGACTTACTAAGCGTGCAGGGACGAGCTTGGGTGATAATAAATACAAGAAGAAACTGAAATGAGAAGGTAGAAAAAGAACCAAACAATAAGTGGACATTTATGGACTCCAGGAAAAAAATAAAAAGCTGTAAAATGAGGCAACGGACACACTACTTGACTCAGGAATGAGCATTCTTTACATGCACATAATAAGCACTATTGTGCTATTGAAAAGGTGGAAGGAATAAGAAAACAGCATCCTCACTTTCTTCCTATTGCCTGGAAGGTTGTATAGGATATGTATAATTAAGAAAAAGGCAATATAAATGTGGTATTTAGAAATATGGAAGTAAATAAGAGAAACATCTAGAAGATTGGAAAACAGTTGCCACTAGGAAGGAGAAACCAGAGGTGAAGAGGGCTACTGATTTTAATTATAAGCCTTACAGAATTACTTCACCTGTATTTTTTAAATTTCAGTTTTTAATTATAATGGACATTAAATATTATTTTACATTAGTTTCATCATACCTATTTTACATAGGTATTCATCATAGTGATTAGAGAATTATTTCACCCTTAAAATGATTCATTTGATCCATAATTTCACAATGGGTTTGATATAAGTTAATTTTTAAAATATAAAAACAAAGGCAAGATTAGTACCCATAAAACAAGAATGAGAATTAGGCACAAATAGAATATAAAAAGTGTTGTCATCAAAATAAAGAGTCAATATATTAGCTGATCGGTAGATTGAGTACAACTGAAAGAAAATTTAGAGTATTAAAAAAAATAATAAAATAGCTTTGCCTGTGTGTCTCGGTGGTTGAGCGTTTCACCTATGAACCAGGAAGGCGTTCGTGCTTTGATTCCAGTCAGGGCACCTGCCCAGCTTATGGGCTCGATCCCCAGCGTGGGGTGTGCAGGAGGCAGCCGATCAATGATTATCTCTCGTTTTTGATGTTTCTGTCTCTCTCTCCCTCTCCATTCCTCTCTGAAATCTCTATTTTAAAAATAAAATAACTTCCCCAGAATGTAGCACAAAGATTTGAAGAAAAACGATGAAAGTGAGTAGATATAAAGAATAGAAGGAAAAGCTCTAACAGACATCCAAAAGGAGGTTAGAAACAAAAGCTGGTTAATGAAGGAGAGGCATCAGAACACAGCATCCAGAGTTTACAAACGCCAGGCTGCACACTATATCGACCGCATGAGAACCCCCCCAGGCTGCACACTAGGTCAACCGCATGAGAACCCCCCGTTGTTGGAGCCAAAGTGCCTGCATGGGTCCAGAGTTTTACAGGTGAATCTAGTGGACAGAAAGGCTGAAGAAACACTGCTTCACACTGTCGAATGACCCATCTTCCCATAATGCAAGAGCACTGGACGAGGAGTTAGGAATCTCAGATTGAAACCCCACCCTGGGTCTCACATTAGCTGTGTGACCTTGACCAAGTCCCTGCTAATTCTCCGGGAGCCATAGTTTTTTCACCTAAAGTGCAGGAAACAATATGCCTCCTATTTCACAAGCTTAGGAGGATCAAACACACATGCCCACTTGCAAAGCCACAAGCACTGGGTTACACGCCTGGTGCACAATCTCCTTGGAAAGTCACAACTCTATAAGGTAGTACCTTCGTCTGTCTCATTTTATAAATGAAGTAGAAGTCTGTTGCTTTAAATAATTTGCACATGAAAATTACCCATATTAAGTTCCCTGACTTTCTCTCTCTAGCAATTCAGCCTGCATCTGAGAGTGCCTGTACAGAGCAAGAAACTCAAATATCCTAATAATTTCCTCCTTTCAAAAAAAATTAGAATAATCCAGGTATGAAAATGAGCACATAACCTTATGTTTTCTAAAGAAAGTTAAGATTAACTTTTAAAAAATCTGCAAGAGCCCTGGTTGGTTTGGCTCAGTGGATAGAGCATCAGCCTGCAGACTGAAGGGTCCCGGGTTCGATTCCAGTCAAGAGCATGTACCTTGGTTGTAGGCACATCCCCAGTGGCGGGTGTGCAGGAGGCAGCTAATCGATGTTTCTCTCTCATCAATGTTTCTAACTCTCTCTGTCCCTCTCCCTTCCTCTCTGTAAAAAATCAATAAAATAGCCCTGACTGGTTTGGCTCAGTGGATAGAGCGCTGGCCTGCGGACTGAAAGGTCCCAGGTTCGATTCTGGTCAGGGGCATGTACCTGGGTTGCAGGCACATCCTTAGTAGGGGGTGTGCAGGAGGCAGCTGATTGATGTTTCTCTCTCATTAATGTTTCTAACTCTTCATCCCTCTCCCTTCCTCTCTGTAAAAAAAAAATCAATAAAATATATTTTTTTTAAAACTGCAAGAAATACGAACCCCTCCTAAAGAAACTGAAAACATGCCCCCGTCATCACGTTAACACCAATTAGTGCTGGAGAGCTGATGAGCACGTGATGCGGGAGGCTATGTGCAAAATGTCCTTTTGGGACTGTTTTGATTAGGGGTGGAGGGAAACAGGAACGTTTATGGAAATGTTTGCTCAGTTTGCTAATAAACGTCTGACACTGGAGTGTTTGCCAGCATAGCTCTCTTTACACAATGGCTGTGTGAGCCGTTTTTGTTTTTTCTAACTGACTTACGATCAGACTGGCACTAGGGAAGAGCAATAGTCACGCACTGAAGTCCCAATAATACCTTTTCCGGCAAAGGCCTACATGACTGCTTCCAGGCTTGATGGCTGTGATTCATAGCTTCCAAAGACCTCATGCTCCTCCACATCACAATGTAGTTAGGTTCAACCAGTCCCCTGTGGGAATACAGAGCATTCATTGCTTATAAACCTTAGAAATACGGTCAGCAGCTTGGAGCCGATGAGAAATAAAGGCAAGTTGGCACTGAAGCAGAACAGGTGAGAAAGAACGGCTGCAGAGCTGCCATCTATGTGCTGAGGAGCCTTACAAATTGACTAGAGGCTCAGTGCACAAAAATGTGTGCACTTGAAGGGGTCCCTCAGCCCGGCCTGTGCCCTCTCGTAGTCTGGGACTCCTTGGGGGATGTCCACCTGCTGGTTTAGGCCCGCTTCCCGGGGGATCAGACAACCCTCTGGCAGTCTGGGAGCCCTTGGGGGATGTCCACTTGCCAGCGGGGAGCAGGCCTAAGCTGCAGTCGGACATCCTTAGCGCTGCTGAGGAGGCAGGAGAGGCTCCCACCACCACCACTGTGCTGGCAGCCATCAGCCTGGCTTGTGGCTGAGCAGAGCTCCCCCTGTGGGAGTGCCCTGACCACCAGAAGCATCTCCTGCATTGAGTATTGCCCCTGGTGGTCAGGGTGTGTCATAGTAACCAGTCATTCCCAGTAGTTCTGCTGTTAGGGTCAATTTGCATATTACCCTTTTATTATATGGGATTTTTGCAACAGAGCACTGCAAAAGCATACAATATGATTATTCAACCATTTAACCTAGTGCAAGGCTTTTAAAGTCAACTGCTTCCACAGGCTGTGCAGCATAACAATTCTTTTAATCAATGCGAGGTTAAATGAGCCAATAAAAAACAGAAATTGTAATGCTGGCAAAGGCCATTGTTTCTAAAGCTCCTTTTCTCCAAAAGAGGTTTAGGTGAGGTTTCTTTGCATTTTCTGTAGCTTTGCAGAAACGTCAAATTGACAGGATTATCTGAGCCTCATGCTACATGCTTGTGAAAGAAAATCTAAAAGCCTTCCCATGTGAGGAAAAGCCTGGGTTAAGAAGGGGAATGCACGCCTGAGCCGGCCCCAATGTGAAGGGCGCACAGACCAAGAGGAGCACTTGTCCAAAGACCAGCTGGGGGATTGGCTGCTGCAGCAGGAAGGGTTACTGTACGGAAAGCAAATACCCTCGGCTGCAGAGAGGTCTTGGGAAAACTGACTCTAGAACATCTGAATCTGAGGAAAGTAAATGAATGGAGGGGGTATTAAAATCAATGATTTTTTTTTGTTCTACTTGACCCTGAAACCTGAAGTAATGCAAAAGAAATGATGAAAAGAAGCTGGTAGGAAGAATGGAAAAGCCTTTACTAGGCACCACGTCCTCCTCAGTAAAACAAAAATCAAAGGAAGGACTATGCGCAATGAACGCCTCCAAGTTCCGGTGCACGTCTGTGCCAGGCGTAGGGAGAAGCTATCTACGTGCGTTCCCTCATTTAATTTAACCCCCAGCAACATGCGTAACCCCATTTTACAGAGGCACATGTTTAGGCTCAGAGAGATTAAGTACCTACATTGCCAAGATCACAAGGCTTGTCTGGGAGGAGCTAAGACACGAACACGGGTCAGTCTGATTCCAACATGTCATTTAATGATCCCTAAGAGGACATTTCAAAAATGTTATATATAACAGGAAAAAGAAAAAAATATTTTTATATAAAACATTTTTAAAGACCATACAGTCTGAAAAATTCCTAATACTATTCAAATGGCCTCCTAACTACATGAAATAGAAATGCAGGCAATTACACAGGAATAAAATTCAATCCAAGATGACGTGGGATTCTATTATGTAACAAACTAGAGGCCCAGCAGGCAAAATTGTGCAAGATCCCAGACCCAGCATGCCACCTCGGGACTCCAGCCCCTGCTGCGCCACCACAGGAGCAGGACTCCAGACCCTGCAGGAGCGGGACCCCAGACTCCATTTGGTTGTTACAGCATTACAGCCACAGGCCTTTTGTAATATAGATACTGTTGAATTAAAATCTCTCACAGAGGTAAGAACTGCACCCTACAGAGTTGCGCAGTTCTAATTATTACTAAGTTCCCAACATTGAGTTGAAGTCCTCTTCCTTTTACCATTCATGGGTCCCTTTCTGTCCCCTGTCACACAAAGAAATTCCCTGAACCCTTTCCCCACATTCTTCTCTTAAAATCTCAGAGGGAAGGCGTGGGAGGGTGGGTGGGTAGGAAGTGATCAACCAAAGACCTTGTATGCATATATGCATAAGCCATGGACACAAACAATAGGGCGGTGAAGGCCTGGGGTAGGGGCAGGCTAGAAGGGGTTAATGGGAGAAAAAAGTTAACATATGTAATACTTTCAAACAATAAATATTTGATTAAAAAAAAACACAGCAAGGTTCTAGTTGAATAAAGTTTTTCAGCTTGAGAGGGTATGTACTTTCCCATTGGATCAATTTAATAAAATGATGCTTAGAGTTTCAACATAGTCCACAAAAAAGCAATAGCACAGTGTGGCTAAAACACAGCGTGCTTAGAAAATGTTAAACCCCTAAAACAGATAAATAATATATTAGAGCTTACGGAATCCATGGAAGAATATTGCAAAAGGAACAACAATAGGATCTGCCAATAAATTACAATATTTACCCTGGGGGGAAGAAGTGAAATAAGAACTATCAAAATGTATCGTGAATGGTGGTGCTGTTAGTCACCTGGTAAGCTTTTGGAAGTGCAGACTCCTGCATCCCACCCCAGACAAAGCCAGAACCTGGGGTTGAGGGTAGGACCCAGCACCAACAGTTTACAAAGCTGCCAAGTAATTCTAAATGGCAGCCACAGTTGAGAACACAGCTAAAGGGAAGGGAAGGGGCTGTGGCGTCTAAGTGGGATTCCTAGGTGTCTTCCAGGACCTCAGCAAATGATGCTACACGTCTTAAAAATTTGGGTCTAGTTTTACTCAAAAATAACTTGCTTTCAGGTTTGTTGGTTTATTTATTTGTTTTGACAAAGCAATTATCACACATCACCTCTTACTCAAAATTAAGGTAATGGGGGGGGGGCGGTTATAAATGGACTGAAGACCCTCTCTAATTTCAGCCTGAGTACAACACAGTATCTACAACCACAAGGCTACATGTCCTACTCAGCCTTTCTCTTAACTTAGTTCTGCAGGCTCCCATCTCTCTCAGGGGTTCTGTCTCTGACTTTTTCTGTGCTTCTCTCTTCACTGGCTTCAGGTTCTCCCATCCTTCCAACCCCAGGAGAGGTAAGATGCTCCCCTCACCCCCTCCATTGTCCAGGCTCGTGGGGGAAGGCCAAGTCCATGAGGCTGGCGGGTAGCCAATGAACTAGCCAAGGACAGAGATTGAAATCCAGAAATAGGAAAGCATCCACAGCCAGCATCAGTGAGAACAGAGTAGAGATCTCCAGAAATACAGGGAATTTGTCTGGTTGACAAGGATACTGAATATTAAGTAAAATAAGAAGTGCCTTTTTATAATAAGTATCAGATGGTCCCAACCTTAGATTCTAGGACTAAACTCTCCAAGCCACTACCTATATATAAAAGCCTAGCGACCAGAATAGTGGAACAACAGAATGACCAGTGGCTATGATGCGCATTGCGGCAGCCAATTAGCCTGATCTGGGCCCCGACTGGTGCCCCCTCCCCCCTGCCGGCATGACCTGATGGGCCCCCATTGGGGCAGGCTGGACAGACCCCACCTGTGCACGAATTTGTGCACCAGGCCTCTAGACTATATATAAAAGCGTAAGTGACCGAATGACCAGTCGACTGAATGACCGGTTGCTATGATGAACACTGATCACCAGGGGGCAGACGGTCAACACAGGAGCTGCCCCTGGTGGTAAGTGAGCTCCCACAACCAACTTCCTGTGGCCAGCCAACCTCCCACCATCCGTACCCCTGCCGGCCAACCTCCCGTGGTCCCCCCACACTGGGCTGCACAACCTCCCTCAGTCCCTCCCCCTGGCCCACCAACCTCTGGATTGGCCCCAATTGCTGGCCAGGCCAAGGGAACCCACCTGCGCACGAATTCATGCACCAGGCCTCTGATATTATTATAAAGCCAAATGGAACTAGGCCCTGAGGTAAAGATACACAAGTTAAAAATAGCAAATGTCTTTGCTTAATTTAGCATGTGAATTTTAGTTATCGCATATGGACCACATCCTCTTGACTGACAGGTAGGTATTTATTTAATAGGGAAATGACTTGTTTATAATAAATGCAATCTGGTTTGTTTTCTGTGTAGGTTTTGAGATTTTAGAAAATGTTTTAAAAAGTGAGAGAAGAGGAATTGTAATCTATTAACAGGGACTTAAGAGACATAGCAGCCACATGCCATGTGTAAGCTTTGTTTGTATCTTGATTCAAACATACCAGTTATTAAAAAATGTTTTTAGCCTGGCTGGTGTGGCTCAGTGGTGGAGCACTGACCTATGAACCAGAAGGTCACAGTTCGATTCCCGAGCAGGCACATGCCCGGGTTGAGGCTCAACCCCCACCGTATGGGGCATGCAGGAGGCAGCCTATCAATGATTTTCTCTCATCATTGATGTTTCTATCTCTCTCTCCTCCTTTCCTCTCTGAAATCAATAAAAATATATACTTTCTAAAAAAACAGATTTTAAGGCAATCAAAAAGATCTATATATAGACCAGGTGTTAAACGATAAAAGAAAAAAATCATTAATTTTGTCAGATTGATGGCACTGTAATTATTTTAAAAATCCTTATCAATTGGATACACATAATGAACTATTTACAGATGCAAGTGTATGATGTTTGAGACTTTGCTTTAAAATACTCTTGCCAAAATAAAAGGGGAGCAGGAGAGATGGGTGAAGTGAGATTGACACGTTGGTAAAACTGTTGAAGTTCAGTAACAGATACATGGACCCCATTACACTATTTTCACTATGCACGTGTGACATTTCCCTGCTAAGAACATTAGTTTTAGTGCTTTCAACCATAGCATTCAGGAGAAATAACAAAATAGAGACTCTATGTGGAAAACGTTAGAAACTGCTCTCTGGTCATTTGGTGCAGAGAATGTGTGAATCGGGAGATTAAAGAAAAGAGAGACCAGCAGTGTGAAATGGAGGAAGATTTCATTGAGGAGGTCAAACTGCAAGCAGAACTGGAGAAATCATAATTTTAAAATGATTAAAAGTAAGATAAGCAGTATTTTGACTAAGAGAGAGACTTTATTTCATTTTTTATAAACTTGGATTTTGCTTTGCTGTCATGGAGCCATCTCTATTATAATAAAAAGTGAATAAATAGAAGGCTCTCTATAAATCCAAACTGATGATCGAGGGAGATTTCCCTTAATGAAGACAGGAATAACACCAACTCCCAGGTTACGGTGTCGGAGACCGAAATGAGTTCAATTTTACAGAAAAATAATAATAAATGTATCAATATTAAAAATGATGGTGGTGATGCAAAAACTAGCAGCAACTGCATGCTTACCACTTACCAGCCACTATGCAGAGCACTTCCCGGATGTTCTCAGCGAAGCCCCACAGCAATCCTATGAAGTGTGGGCTATGGTCAGCACCCAACTTCACCCCTTTCCTACTCGAAGAAACTGAGCCCAGAGAGGCACACACAGCTGCCCGCAGCTACTTGCCGGTAAAAGTGAGAGCTAGGTCTCCGACGCGGGCTTTTGCAAATCCAAATCCCAAGCCCTGAAACTCCTCGTCACTTTATTCCCTTAGGACATTGACAATTTCTCTCCCTGTAAGTACCAGAGAACTGTGGGCTGGGATTCCTGCGTTGGTGATTCCCGGCTGCTTCCCGGAGTGTTTGGGGAATGATCCAATGCAGAACTGTGGAGAAGCCCTCCAGGAGAGCGTTACAAACAAGTACATGACACAAGAACACAAGTACCGCACCTCCACCTCCCACAAACGCCCAGCTCAGGGAGGAAAGAGGGGATGACATAGCGAAAGGACCAGCAAAGGGAAGCGGAAGTAGGCATGCCAGGTCACACCCTCCCCATGGAATCCATTTCTACCCTAGAGGCAGCCCATCTATTCTAGGTTTCCAGAGTTTTCTATGCTCTCCTCCATGAACCACTGTTCTCAGGCAACAAACTCCTAGCTGGGACGGTACACTTGACTGGATTCCCCAGTGAAGATGAAATTGGATAGCTGTCTAGCCTCCCTTGATATTTACCTTTTAAGCTTTAACACATTCCCACCAACCCAGCAACAGTCAAAGCAATCTCCATCGTTCCTGCAAGCGGGGAAGGCATGTGAACTGGAGAGCCCCAGAACTCCCTGGCCCCGCAGTGTGCACCGCCCTCGGGCTGTGGGGTTAGGGACCGCACACTTGAACGAGAAGCACCAGCTGAGAGCTGGAGGACCCCCGGCTCCTATTACCCCGCTTCTGCTCTGAACCTGCTGTGCTGTCTTTTGCAAACCATTTCATCTCTCTGAGCTTCAGATTCCTTACCTGCAATGAGCTGGGTTATAATAAAGAATGTTATCACTTATTTCTAGCTGCAGAATCCTTTCATCAAAAGATAACGCGTAACAGACAGAAAGTAAAACTACTCTGGGGGGTGGGGGCGGTGGTCAAGGGCACCCCTTCCCACGTCCCATTATCGCATAATACGCGAAGGTGCGTTTCAGCTTCCACGGTCTGTGATTATGAGTGAACTCGCTGCAACCCGAGGAGGCAGGGTCCCCGTGGGCAGCTGTACCCGGGGATCCTTGGGCCCAGATGGCTGCTCTCCTTTATCAGAGAGTCTCTTCCTAAAGCAAATAAGCAAAGAAAGAAATCCCACAGAAAGAGAGTCGGACGTGAGGACTTAGGCGGCCAACGGAATACTCTACTGCATCCAGGCAAACCAAAACATACTCCCAGGGAGAGATAAGGTTTATGAGAAGGAAACTGACACAATCACTTACAAGAATTTCAGCATTAAACCACTCAGGCCAGGCGGCCAGGCCACCAGGCGGCTGTACGATATCCGATATCCGAGGCTGGCCCTCAAGGAAAAGACCTCCCAGGGGCCCTGCCTTCATGTTCCTCCTTTGTCTCTCACTGCCCCGGGGTCGACCCCTTTCAGGTCGCACGTGGGAAGCGGCTGTGCCCTGGACACAGCACACGTTTCTCCTGGCCGTGAGTCCCACAGGGTGTCGGCACTTTGCAAAAAGGGATTTTCCGGGGAGTGACTACGAAAAAAGCAGCCAACTCAGTAGGGTCACCAGATGGAAAGCACAAAACCCTGTTTTGAAATTTCAGATAAACAATGAATTTCAGATACATGTGAATTTCAGATAAGCAGCAAAGAGTTTTTTATTTAAAGTACTGCATACTTTTCAAAAAGTACTCGTTATTTGTCTGAAATTCAGACCGAACTGAACATCCTGTATTTGTATTTGCTAAATCTGGCAACCCTAACCCTCAAGATGCAAACATGTTCCAGACATACTCCAGTATCCAAATTACTGTTTCAAACTCCGCCGCGGGGAACGGCCTTTACAAGACGGGGACTGTTTCCCCCGCCAGCCTCTGTGGGGTTACAGCTTCAGCCTCTGGGACTGGATTAAAGTTCTAAAAACTGACAAATACTATTCACAAAGTCTGATGAATGAGAACAGTCAAGCAAGGAGACTCCCCTGGGGCCAAAGCATGAGGCGGTGTTCCGCGTTAAGGAACTAGATGCCTCGGCACTCATTGGCCTTCCTCACTCGCACTGCCCACGGAGTAACTTCTCAGTGTTGCCATATCGCATACACGGCATCAGCCCAGTCTACCTCTCCAGCCTGTGTTCACCCTGGTTGAGGGCCCCACAGGGCTACTTGCTGATAGATCCTTTCATGCTACTCTTCATCTTGTCTCCTCTACCAAGAAAGCCCTTTCTGGACTCACCTGAGTATTGACAATTGCATGTCTTTCAAGGCTCAGGGCAAATCTTACTTTTCCAAAAGCCCCCTTAAATCCTTTCATACGAAAGGAATGATGAATGAATGATGGATGGATAGATGAACTAATAAAACTTCTCTATAACATTTTCCTACTCCTATTCTCACTCCCCCCCCCCCCCCCCCCGCCCCAAGCAGTGGTTAAAATCAAGGGGTTTGGAGTTAGGCAGAGCCAAAGTCTAATTCCAGTTCCATCATGGAGTGGATACATGATTTTAGACAAGACATTTAACATCAAAGAACTGCAAGGCCCTTCTTTGTAAAATTGGGATAATATGGCGCATCCCACAAAGGTTTGTGGGGATAATGAAATAAGATAAAGTGCAAAAAAGCACTTAGCACAGTGCCTAACTCGGAGTAAACATTTAATAAATTGTAGCTATTATGTCTTACTACTATTACTCCTCTCTTTGTGTCCTCCCAGTAACCCCATTGTAGGTAGAGCACAGGAGGTTTTGTCTCGGTGCAGTGGCTGATGCAATGCTGTGAGCGCACTCCAGCAGTTCAGATCTTTCTGGCACACCAGGAAGATGGCAACGCCTGCCTGAGCCCCTCCCAGAGCCACGTACACCGTACCCCAACCGTTACGCTCATTGGCTCCCTAAGATGATGTTCCATGATTGGCCACCTTCACTATATATACTGCTGTACTTCCTCAATAAAATTAGACCTGTGTCACAGAACCTGGTCTCCGGAGTCGTGCATGCAAGTGTCCTAGCGCTAGGGGCTCTGTGGTCCTCACCCCTGGGAAATCCCCTGCTTCACCCCATATCACAGAACTCAAACCACTTCATTGCATTTAACTGTTTGCATAGCTCCTCACCAAGGATCACTTCTTACTTTCTTACTTTTTAAGGTCATCAGTGTATCTTACTGTTCCCAGTGGCAAAGAAGAACCAGAGAACTAAAAGGCAGGATCTAATCATTGTTGAGCCTAACTATACACCTGTGTGCTAGGCACATGCTCGTGCTTTCCTTCAGGAGTGCATGCTCTCTATTTCCCGTCTGAGCAAGGAAACCCATCCGCCTCTCTCTGGCATCCCTTTGCGACTTACATCGGAAGGGGGATAGTCATATATAAGGTAAGAGGGTGAGGCAGGGAAGAAGCTGGGGTGATTTTACTTTATTTCTCTGCCACTCCATGGCCCCATTTTTGTGCATAAGAAACACAGTAGAAAGATGCTCTCATAGTCTCCCCTTCTAAAGCTCTCCAGGGGTGGGAGGATTTTAGATTAAAAGAGACTTAACACACAGAACAATCAAGCAAAATGAGTACACCTTTTTTTGGGGGGGGGGGGCGGCGCTAATTGGAAAAGGAACAAAAAAATAAATTTTAAGACAATTAAGAAATCTTAATATAGAAATCTGAATATGGACTTAGTAGTAAACAATAAATAGCCAAGAATTATTGTTAATTTTTATAAGGGGAGACATGGCATTGTAGTTAGATAAAAATCTGCTCCTTTTTTTTAGATGCATCTTGGGAGTATTTAAGGGTGAAATGTCATGATGTCTACTTATGAAAGCATGTTTGAAATTTTTCGCCATAGTTTTAAGGGAGAGAAGTAAAAAGGAATACGGTAAAGTGTTGATTTTGAAAATAGGTGATGACTTCACGGAGGTTCAGTGCACTTCTGACTTCAGGGCATGTTTAGAAATTTCCACAACGAAGTTTAATTTGAAACTTTTCAAATATGACCAATTACTAGACCTAACCACACACACATCCCATGTTTCATATTTCCTCTTACACTGATTTATCACCACAGCGACTGGCAGCGGAGTCTAGCGCTTACGTTCCAGGCTCTAGGCCTACAATGTCTGGATCCAAAACCTGGCATTGTCCACTTATGAGGACTGTGACCTTATGAGGCGAGTTAATTTTTAATCTCCCACCTGTAAAATGGAGATAATAGCCCTGAACTTACTGGACAGTTCTGAAGGTAAGTTAGTAAGTGCATTTAGAATGGTGCCTGATTTATAGAAAGCACGCACTAAATCTTAGTTTTTAGCATTGTTAGTTGAGAATAACTTCTCAAAGCAGAAAGGCGCTCCAGACATCATCTAGTCTGATTCCTTTGTTTAATAAAAGAAAAATTTAAGGTCAAAAAGTTTTTTTTGTAAGACCTTCCGAAGGACACAAAGCTGGCTAAAAGCATAGCAAATTAGAGTTCAGCTGTTCTGGAGTCCAAGTCCAAGTCCTTTCACCTGCACTTATGATTTAACTCAACACTGAATCTATATTAAACTGAATAAGTTAAATCTATGTTCTCTGCTTAGTACTAAGTAAAGGACTAGAGCTTTTTTCTTAATAATATACCATCCAATAATAACAACAATAATACTAGGTTTTGTATAGTAACTCTCAGTTTTCTAAATGCTTCTAACAACAAGAGAGAACGCATGTAAGGGACATGAGAGAACTTTCTGGGATGCCAGAAATCTACGTGTATTTCCCTGGCTTCTCACCAGTTGACTACAGCAAATCAATATATCTTGAGAGCTGAGAAAATTGGAAGTTCTAAAAGGCCATGCTTTAAGATATACAGAAAAGCTAAAGCTAGAAGTACTAGTTGGCCTATTTTTTTTAAATATATATTTTATTGATTTTTTTACAGAGAGGAAGGGAGAGGGATAGAGAGTTAGAAACATCCATCAGCTGCCTCCTGCACACCTCCTACTGGGGATGTGCCCGCAACCAAGGTAGATGCCCTTGGCCAGAATCGAACCTGGGACCCTTCAGTCCACAGGCTGACGCTCTATCCACTGAGTCAAACCGGCTAGGGCCTAGTTGGCCTCTTGATTCTGGTCCAATGTAACTTCAAATTCAAGAGTAAATTGAGACAACACAAGGTATTAATATGAGTGGGAAGCGGGGTGGGGGATAAAAGAATTACTAGACTCGTTTGGAGAAAACATGAAGCTAGAGATCAACACAGGGGATGATGCACTGGGGAAGGAAGGCTGCGTGGTCAAGGGGGACTTATTTGAGTCTGTCCTGATGTTTGGGCTGATTCATCTACCCTGGTAGCAGTTGGGCACCCTCTCTGTTCAGTATGCTTCAGGCTATTTGACAGCAAGAATCTTATTCCATGCAGTAGACTCCAGGCATAAATACTGTTTCTTCAGCTTGTCCTCTAGTTCCTCTCAATTTCTTTCCAATAAGCTCCCAGAACACTGTTCAATCCTCCAGGGGTAAATGCTGAGCCAAGTGTTTTTACTTTCTTAATGGCAGAAGCCATGAGACCAAAAGAAGTAGCACAAAGCCCCGGGCATTCTTTGGGATACGTGAGTGTTTAATGGTTAAAATAAAAGTCCATTGTGCTTTATTCTTCTCTCCAGATCTTATCAACATGGAAAATAATGCCCTTCATGCAATGGCAAAGAAAAGCACAATGCGGTCTTTAAACTCTCAGTCTGTGTTTGTGTGAGCAGTTTGGCACCACTAAGCAAGCAGGGGTTGGGGGAAAGTTATCATTTCAAACAATGGGTTTGAGCTGGGTGGCTGCTGTCAGTACTGCCTTGGGGTAGAACCACCCAGTAGGGAGATCTAAACTGCTCCTGTTTTATTGGCTTCAACGGCCTGTTGAGCTGCACGTACTAAGTGCCTCAGTAGTTCACTGATGTATGCAATTCATCTACAATCACTGGCTTTTAGGGCTATTGGGCAAGGGAGATGAGTGATCCAGTTATGCAGCAGATGTGCCAGAGCTTGTGACCTGCATCTTGCGGATCTTAACAGATCACTGATATTTGATTATCCTCTGGCCTATTTAGTCTCTAATTGTTGCTTGCCCAACAGCAACAAAACTCACATGGAGAGACTATCATAGTGCTAGACCCTAACAGGAAATAACTACATACCTTTCTCAGAGCAGTTATCATTTCATGAGCACCTATCCCCTGCTAGACAATAGATTCTTACAGCGACTCTATGAGATTATATAAGAACTAGAGGCCTGGTGCACAGGTTGTGTGCCGGTGGGGCCTCTTGGCCTGGCCTATGGGGATCGGGCCAGAATCGGCTCTCCAACATCCCCGGAGGGGTCCCAGATTGAGAAAAGGCACAGGCCAGGCTGTGGGACCCCACCAGCACATGATCAGGGCCAGGGAGTGACCACGGGAGGGTTCCAGGGCATGTCCGGCCTGTCTCGCCCAGTCTAGATCCCAGCAGCAAGCTAACCCTACTGGTCAGGACATCTGCCTCCTGGTGGTCAGTGCACATCATAGCTACCGGTCGAATGGTCATTTAGGCTTTTATATAGAGAGATAATTAAAATCCTCACTTTATAAACGAAGGCTACCAAAGTTCACAGATAGAGCTATGACTTGATCTCATGTCTAACTAAAAATCCCATGTACTTTCCAGTAAACCATATTTCTCATGGTATTTTCATGATAATAAAACTTTTGTAGCTTTATCTACATAACTCTCAAACTTCGGTCATTCCTTTCTGTTATTAAAACTTTTCAAATTACTCTTTAGCACTATTTGTCTTAACAATTCTTTCAGAAAAGCAGGAGATGGAATTGACTCAGTGACCAGTGGCTGGATTTTTTTTTGTCCGGCCAGATCCACTTTCTCCATTTTCCACTAAACTTGGTGCCCTGAAAAGCAGCCTTTATGGACTACATCATTTAGTTGCCTGCCCTCTGGCTTTCAGTTGGGTTTGCCCAATTGGGGGCACTTGATGGAGGCCAAGGGAGGAAAAATAATGCTGGTGATACTATTATTATTCTTGACCTTATAATTCTGGCCCTGCTGGACATTGGACTGATTAGGTCTGTCTGCAATATTCGCAGTTCTCATCCTCTGGTTCTCTTCTATAACCACCACTGTTCTCTTTATGGTGGAACTTTTTCCTTCACTTGCCCAGTTCTAGGGGTACCACTTCTCTCTAGTTTTGCTAGTCCCGGGGTGTTTTACCATCCCTTGTTAGCTTTCTTTACACCTGTGTACATAGTTCCTAAGTGAAACTTTCCTCCATTGCTTTATTAGAGGATCTTGTGTCTTTCCTGCAAGGATTTGGACTGATACAAACTGAGGTCTAAAACTCTCCTTGACACTTTGGATCACCAAAAAAAATA
>PVJC01034036.1:0-19045 GCA_004026665.1 Murina feae
ACCCAACCAGTATTATATGAAATGCTGAAAGGTATCCTTTGAGAATGAGGAAGAAGAAAAAGGAAAGTAAAAATTATGAACAACAAATATATATCAACGAGTGAATCTAAGAATCAAGTGAATAAAAAATCTGATGAACAGAATAAACTGGTGAATAGAATAGAATCAGAGGCATAGAAAGGGAGTGGACTGACAATTAAGGGTGTTGGGGATGCATGAAGAGACTGGACAATAATTGTACACCTATGGATGAGGACAGTAGGGGGGCAAGGACAGAGGTTGGGGTGGGAAATGGGAGGAGGGGAGCTATGGGGGAAAAAAGAGGAACAACTATAATAATCTGAACAATAAAGATAAAAAAAGAAAATAGGACCCATGTCTTATCTTTTGTATCTTCCTCACCGCCTATTAGTGTTGGGCACATGTTAGGCATTAAATAAGTATTTGGCAAATGGGATATTGGAGAACATCACCACACATATTTATGACTTACAGGAGGAATGCTTTATTGACAAGAACAGTTTTTATTGTGGGAGTTTAGTTCACTGTAACTTTAATTCCAGGGTATACTTGTGCCTCCTCTGTAGCTCTGCTAGTTAAGATGGGAAGACACCACCACCACACTGAAACCAAAACAAACCCCTACCCTAGTCCTCTGGTTCACATTTAGCATAATATTCTTTTAAAGAAAAGTTATAGGGTGCTCTCCTTACAGCCCAGCCCCGGCTGTGAGGGCAGCATGAGCCTTAACCTTGCAGGTGCTTTTTCCATGTCCCACAACTCCCGCTCAGGCTCCGCCACCGCAGCCAAGTGCCTCACCACTTTCCAGGTGGGCCTTGAAGACAGCGTCTCCGCCCTAGGTCCATAGCTCAGCTGTAGAGAGAAATCCCTGTGCAAGCTCTGAGCAGATTTCACATGCCTTTCAGCGGTTTCCTGTTGTTTGCAGCCACCCTTTTACTCATCGGGGCTTCGGGGAAGCACGGTGCTGGTTCGCTCCTGGATTAACTCCTCATTCCTGTTATTGTCTGCCTTTGGCTCGAGTGAAATATTGCATCCTCATATTTCATTCAATGGAGGACACATTTCAGAAGAACCAAAAAACTGCCATCTGGGGTTAAACTAGAACACAGCAGGGTGTGTAGTGTCTCTAAAGGTAACCCTGAGGATATAGGGGTGACAATATGGAGTAAAAGATTGAATGTGACCCCCGATGTCCCCTATTCTTCCCTTAACTTTCTTTTCACATTCTTCTTTATGTGCTGGGGAAACTATTTCTGCTCCTTTCCGTGGAAAATGGGTACTGCAGTCGGTGCATATGCGGCAGGTCTGTGCAGAGCAAGTTCTGCAGAAACTCTCCTAACACTGCGGAAGGGGAAGGGGTGGTCGCGCAGGCGAAGCAGAGGGTGCTTGTGGTATCGCGGAATCCGCCGGCTCTCTGCGGGGACCAGGAAGGCGTCCGCGCCGCAGCGTGGCCAGGACAGTTCATCATCGCCAGGAGTGGCAGGGGGTTATTTATCTTGTAAGCAGCTGAGCCCTACTGGAAGCAGATCGTCTCAGGTTTGTCGCTCCTCATCTAGAGCAATTCATTACTCAACGGCAGATGCTGTCACCGCCCCCAGCAGCTGTGATGATTGGCTTTCTCAGTACCCCTGACATAAAGAAAAAGGAAAAAAATGCTTTCAGTGCTCTATCTTCACGATTAAAAAAAAAAAGGAGACAGATAATGGAGCTGATTTTCTCTTCTGCAATATAAGAAATATTGTGCTTCATGAGTTAAAGGGACTTTAGGTTTACATTGAAACCTACTAAGCCGATTTCCACAGAATAACAGCATTTTTCTTCTCTTGTTTTTGTTTGAGAAATACCTCAGATAGTGGCAGAGACATGGTATGCATTCTCTTACAAACAAAAATTCCTTTCCTTCTCCTCGCTTCCTCTCTCCTCAATATTGGAGCAGTCTCCATCGATACATAGCATGTATTTGCCATTTAACAAAATAAAACTTGCCTTTGACCCCATGCTTCCCTCCCTTGTTCGCCCCCTTGCTCTCCTTCTCTCTAAGTATCATTTCTTGAAAGAGGGGCATACCCTCCGGCTTCCGACTCTTTTTACCCAGTGTTTTTGACTTTCCAGCATCAACCTCACAGTCTGACCATGCCCCTTCCAGGAGCATTATCCTGACTCAGTGTACTGTTCCTCCCCTCCCTCCTCACCACTTGCCCACTTCCTCTCCCCTGCCCCTCAGAGTTGGATGTCTCCTGCTCACGTGGGATTCGATTTGGCTGCAAGTGACTCTAGAGACAAAATAATGGTGACATTAACAGACACAACTTTATTTTTCTCTCACATAAAGCCTGGGCCTGGTGGGGCAGTTTCATGATCATCAGAGACCCAGGCTCTTGTGGCTTTGCCATTCTCAATATGAGGCGTCCACCTTATGGTTGAGGATGACTGCTCCAGGTCTAGCCATTACATGGGCAGTTCAGCCAGAAAGAAGGAGAGTCCTTCCCTTTAAGACCACTTTGTGAAGGCTACACATATATGTCTATGAACCTGTCTTTGACCAGAATTCAGTCGAAGAGCCACACCTAGCTTCAAGGGAGATTGGGAAATGTGTTCTTTATTCTGAGTGCTCATGTACCCAGCTGAAAATTTTGAGCTCTGTTCTGTAGAAGAGAGGGACGGTGGGTTGGGGGAGAGAAGTAGTGTTCTGTGCCACTTATCCAAACTTGACATCCTGCCACCAACATGCAGGTCACCCAAAATATGACTGCCAAGTGAGGTCCAAACTATAAAGGGTGAAGGTCTTGGAGCCATTCTGATCACCTCTGCTTTCCACGTTCTCCTGCAGCCGTCTCCTTCTCCCACCCACAGCCAGGACATAGTTCAGTTCACCATCATCTCTCACCTGGACTTCTGCAGGAGCTTCTGACGGGTCTCCTTGCTTTGACTCCAGCCCCCTCATCATCCATCTTGCTGGTAGAATCTTGCATGGTCTCTTAAAGTAAAAATTGCAGCAAGTCATTCCCTTCCTCAAGAAATTCCATTTGCTTTGCATTTAAAGTGATATGCAAATTCCCGCCTTGGCCTCCAAGGCCCTACAGGGTCTGAGGCTGCTCCTCTCTGAACCTGTCTCCTCCGTTCTGTGTGTTGAACACCAGGCTTGGTCCTCCCTTCCCCTTGCTCTGTCTTTGCAATGACATTCCTTCTCCAGCTCCTTACCTGGCTCCCTCGCAGCCCGAATCAGGTCACAGACAGTCCCACCTCACACAGGCCTTCCCCAACGGCCCCCAACACACACCCCCTGCTGTTACTCTTGGCCCTCATCCTGTTTTAGTAACTTGTATAGTTCCTATTGTCTGTTTCCTGGTATGTAAGTCCCATGAAGGCGGGGAATGTCTCTAGCACCAGAGTAACATCTGAAAGTGAAGTGTCTTCTGTTGCATGACCTTCAGGGAATCTTTGCTTTCCCAGGGAATTATTATTATTTTTAAATGTTTTTAATATGTATTTTTATTTATTTAGAGAGATGGAAATATCAATGATGGGAATCATCGATTGGCTGTCTCCTGCATGCCCGCTACTGGGGACCTAGCCTGCAACCTGGGTACATGCCCTTGACCAGAATCAAACCCGGGACCCTTCAGTCCGCTGGCTGGCACTCTATCCACTGAACAAAACCAGCTAGGGCTATTTTTAAATGTTTTTAATTGATTTTTAGAGAGAGAAGAAGGGAGAGGAATAGAGAAATAGAAACATCGATGAGAGAGGAACATCATTGATCAGCTGCCTCCTGCATGCCCCCTACTGGGGATTGAGCCTACAACCTGGGCATGTGCCCTGACCAGGAATTGAACCTATGATCTCATGGTTCCTTGGTCAGTGTTCAACCGCTGAGCCACACCAACAAGACACTAGGAATTATTTTTTTAATAGAAAAAAGAATAAGTATTTTATCCGAAAATTGATCCATTCTCTCCATACTATCCACTACATGAAATCAGTTGTTTTCCGGGAGGCTCCTCTCTCCAAGCCCTCTGGCCCTTTGCTCCAACATAGACTGGTGGTTCTCTAGGCCTGTGCTCAGCTGTCCTTGTAGTTCCATCCCCACACTGATGGGGCAGAACTCTAAGGCCAAATCCTATTTTTCCTTTCTTGCGTTTAGCCTCAGTTTTCAGAATTACATGCTCAACTTTATGTGAAAGGAGACATGGAAGGTAAATTTTTTGAGTCCTTAAAGGTTTCTCACATTTGATTAATAGTGCAGCTGGTTTCAGAAATCCATTTTCAAATTAGACCTTGGAAGCATTCATTGTCTAGCATTCATTGCTACTGATAGAAGTCAATTGCCAATGCAGTTCTGCTTACTTTGTTTACCACCTGATCTTTTTCTGTGTTTTTTGTTGTTGTTGTTGTTGCTGTTGTTTTTTGTCTATCCTTCATATTCGGAAATTTCAACAGGTAAATGTTAGTAAGTGTGGGTCTGTTTTTATGTATTATGCTTGCACTCAATGGATTCTTAATCTGAAGGCATACATAAGTCATAAAAATTTTATTCTTTGAGGAATTTTTCTTATTCTTTATGGGAGGCCTATTAATTTTATATTAAGTCTCCTGGATTAATTCTATATGTGTTTTATCTTTTCACCTGCCTTTTCTCTCATTTTGTTTATGCTATAGTACTTTGAGAGACTTTTATATTCTACCTCTCTTCATTTACTTTATTTCTCTACTAGAGGCCCAGTGCACGAATTCATGCATGGATGGAGTCTGGCCCACCCTCCCCAATGTGGGCCGGCAGGGGAGGGGCTGGGGGGCATTTGGCTAGCTGGCCCCGCTCTCCATTGGGGTTTTGGGGGCTGATCAGGGGCCAGGCCAGCTGAGGGTGAGAGGGCAATCAGGGCCCGGATCAGGCTGGTTGGCTGCCACAGTGCATGTCATAGCCATGGTCATTCTGGTCATTTTGCTGTTCTGGTCACTGGACTTTTATATATATAGATCATGGTTTTTAATTCCCAATGCCTCTTTCTTATTCTCTGAATAATTCTTTTTCATAGTAGCCTGTTCTTGTTTCATAGAAGCAATATTTTCTTATATCCCTGAAGATACTAGTCAAAATTTGAAGATCTTTTCTACTATTTTATTTATATAGTTTCCTTTGGGATTAGTCCCATTTGTTTTTCTTGTTTTTTCTCTTTCATAGTGCTGCTTTGTGATGAAAATGATCCCAGAGTACCTATCCAATGAGACTATTTGTCATTGGTTCCTCTGCTTTGGGTACATAAGTCTGGTCCTTCTGTAGGGTGTATATGCTAAAGGACCTCATCATCGGGAATGAGGGGAGAGAGCAACTATTAGGCTGGGGACCCCATGAAAATCACTATGTCTAGAATGGCTAAACCCTCATTCAACCCAAACACTTCATTCATTTTCTTTAGGGACATTGACCCTTTTTTAATGGGGTGTAGTGTGTGTGCCAGGGATAAAACCAGGCTGCTAGTCACTCTGCTGTGGTGGGGATAGAGTGCCCTTACAGTCTATGGCATGGTCTAATCCCTCCTCTTATGCCAGTTTTGAGCACAGAGCCTCTCAGGGCTGCTAAGAAGATTGGAGTCTGCACCCATTGACATCCCCTTCCTGGGGGGGAGGGGGAGGTCTGGACTGGGCTTCCTCTGCTCTGTTGTCTTCCTTGGCATGCTCCTGCTTCCTGTCTTTTAGAAAACAGTTAATCTCTCACAAGGTGATGATCTCTTTCTCCCTGCCCTATTCTATTCATTGTTCTGTGCCCTATTCCCTTTGCTTTCTTCTTTTTCTTTTTTTAGTAACTACCAGGATTAAATCCAAGTACATAAAACAAAAAGCCCAAATACCAGTAACCTTACAAAGAAAGTGGGAAGGGGTTCATTTTTTCCTTTTAACAAAAAATGAGTTTGGAGGTGGGCCGGTGGGGGCTGTGTGGCAGCTCCAGGAGGCTGCCAGACGCATGTCTCCTTCTTTCTTTCTGCTCAATCATCTGGAACATCTGACTTCCACCCTCAGAGTTGTCTCATGGTGGCAGATGGTCGTGGCAGCTCTGGCCATCATGGTCACATTTTATTAGGCAGGAAGCAAGTGAAAGGGGCTTAGGATAGAAAGTGCAAGCCAGCTGACGTTGCTCCACGTTTAAAGAGTTTTTATAGAAAGCCCTCCTCAGTGACTTCAGATACCTTTGGCTTCCACTCTCTGCAAGGAAACTTGGAAATCTTAGCTTCTTAGCTAAATTGAGAAGACTACATTATTACTCTCAGTGATGTAGTTCTATTGGTGAGGAGGATAAGAAGAACAGATTTTGGGTTTCAGCCTGCACTTTGACACTATCATTTTAATAGCACTTCAGGTATGGAGGGAGGAGGTAAACAGGCTCAGCACTAGACAAACTGATCTTCAAATTTCCCAAGGCCCCCTTCTTTTGCATCACGTGCAACAAATTTTAGCCCAGAATGGTTAATGGTGAATATATGCTAGTATATGGGAAGAATTTTGTATTACAGTATAGTTTCTGGGATTTAACTGTGCATTTTTAAAGAGATTATTATACCGTTTCTTTGCATGTGTAGTAAAGGAGCAATCTCAGTAGGTTTTCCAAGTTTTTCATTAGGATATTAAAATTAATTCCATTTTGGGGGCAGATTTTCAGTTTCCTATTGCTGCTGCAACATGTTAACACAACGTTAGTGGCTTAAGCAACACAAATTTGTAGCCTTATACTTCTCGAGGTCAGAAGTCCAAAATGAGTTTTACTGAGCTAAAATCAAGGTGTCATGGGCTTTAAGAGAGAATCCGTTCCTTTCCCATTTGTGGCTTCTAGAGGTTGCCTGGGCTCATGACCATTCCTCCATCATCAAAGCAAGTTGCTTTCAATCTCTCTCTCACTGTGACCCTCCTTGAGCCCAAATGAATAATTACATTGAGCCCAACTAGATAATCTAGCATAATTTCTCATTGTGAATTCCTAATTTAATCAAATATTCAAAGTACCTTGATATGTAAGGTAATATTCACAGGTTTAGAATGTGGCTATGGTAGGATATACCTGACACAGGATTTTCTAACTCAACTTTCAATATAATTATTTTTCATTTATATGTTTCCTTAAAACTGCTGCTCTGAAAGGTTTAGCTGAGAACCACATTCAGTTTTCATGAACAGAATTTGGACCTAATGCTTAGGAATGTTTGAAGGAACAGCTTCTGTTTTTTTAGTTCATCTACTCCAATAAAAGAGTAATATGCAAATTGATCATCACTCCGAGACACCTAAGCCACGCCCACCAGCCAATCAGAGTGGCTGTATGCAAATTAACCCAGCCAAGATAGAGGCCAACAGCCATGGAGCTGGTACAAGCAGGAGGCTTCTGTTGCGCCAGGAGTAAACTTTCTGCCTAGGCCAGCTGGGCCTCTGCTTGAGGCAACATAGTTTTAATTATAGAAGCCACAGAGCTGAGGCCAACAGGAGGCTTCATTCCCTGCCTAGGCCTCCACTCAAAGTAACAAAGTTGCAATTATAGAAGATAAATAAACCACAGAAACCTGATTCCAGCCAGCCTCGCTGGGACGTTGGGTCAATGGGAGCTGTGGGCAGCCTGAAAACGGCCCTCAGCCCCTCACCCAGGCTGGACAGGCACCCCAGTAGGGACTCGAACCCTGAATGGGCTGTGGGCAGCCTGCAAATGGCCCTCATGCCCTCACTCAAGCTGGCCAGGCATGCCAGCAGGTGGACATCCCCCGAGGAGTCCCAGACTGTGAGAGGGCACAGGCCAGGCTGAGGGACCCCCCCCCAAGTGCACAAATTTTTGTGCACCGGGCCCCTAGTTCTATTATAAAACTCTCCTATTGATCGATCTAGCTCAGATGGCATTTTAGGGTGTGATGATCATAAACAATGGCATTTTGTTTTGCTTTTTTATATGAAAAATATGTAGAAAGACTTTTAATCAGAAAAGTACTTCATGCAACCAAAATTTCATTGTACTAATTGATTTTGGAAATTATAAACTTTTTTACTTTCTTTATAATTAATGTAGTGAACTTTTAATATTTTAGAAAACAATAATTCCAGTTTGAAATACAGATGATATACAATTATAGCAACAACTACTAAAAACACAAAATTTTTATCCTGAAATTTAAACATTTAGGACTGCTAAGATTTTTTTGACTGATTTTTAGTGTTATCATATTTTACTCTTTCTTTTTATTGAAAATAACAATTCACTTTTTTATTGGCTCCCCCTAATAATGTCTTTATAATTAAGATACATATCCTATACTTTTTTGGGGGTTTTATTATTTTAAAATAATAAAATAGCTTATTATTTTTAAAATCTTTATTGTTCAGATTATTACAGTTGTTCCTCTTCCCCCTCCCCCATAACTCCCCTCCTCCCAGTTCCCACCCTATCCTCGGCTCTTACCCCACCCCCACTGTCCTCATCCATAGGTGTACGACTTTTGTCCAGTCTCTTCCCACACTCACAACACCCCTTTCCCCATGTGAATTGTCAGTTCACTTCCTTTCTATGCCCCTGATTCAATTCTATTCACCAGTTTATTCTGTTCATCAGATTTTGTATTCACTTAATTTTTAGATTCAACTTGTTAATAGATATATATTTGTTGTTTATAATTTTTATCTTTACTTTTTCTTCTTCTTCCTCTTCTTAAAAGTTACCTTTCAGCATTTCATATAATACTGGTTGTATGGAGTTGAACTCCTTTAGCTTTTTCTTGTCTGTGAAGCTCTTTATATGACCTTCAATTTTACATGATAGCTTTACTGGGTAAAGTAATCTTGGTTGTAGGTTCTTGCTATTCATCACTTTGAATATTTCTTGCCACTCTCTTCTGGCTTGCATGGTTTCTGTTGAGAAATCAGCTGACAGTTGTATGGGTGCCACCTTGTAGATAACTGACTCCTTTTCTCTTGTTGCTTTTAAGATTCTCTCTTTGTCTTTTGCCCTTGGAATTTTAATTATGATGTGTCTTGGTGTGGTCCTCTTTGGATTCCTTTTGTTTGGGATTCTCTGCACTTTATGAACTTTCACCAGGTAGGGGAAGTTTTCTGTCATTATTTCTTCAAATAGGTTTTCAATATCTTGCTCTCTCTCCTTCTGGCACCCCTATAATTCTGATGTTTGTACACTTGAAGTTGTTCCAGAGGCTCCTTACACTATCTTCATATTTTTGGATTCATTTTTCTTTTTGCTTTTCTGGTTGGGTATTTTTCATTTCTTTGTATTTCAAATCTTTTACTTGATTCTTGTGATCCTCTAGTCTGTTGTTGGCTCTCTGTATATTATTTATTTCAGTCAGTGTATGCTTAATTTCTAGCTGGTCCTTTTTCATATCCTCGAGGGTCTCACTAAATTTATCAGTGGTTTCTTGAAAATTCTTGAAAAACCTTATAACTGTGGTTTTGAACACTATATCCAGTAGTTTGCTTTCCTCCATTTCTGTCATTTGTGACATGTAACTTTGTCTCCACATTTTGGCTGCTTCCTTGTGTTGATAGAGTGGTTTTCTGTGCTAGTTGTCTTTTAAGGCTCAGTAGCTCAGCCTCCCCAATTATCTGAGGTGGACCCCTTTGTAGGCTTTGTGCACAGTCTTGTTGTAGCTAAGCCTTGACTGTTGTTGGTATCACTGGGAGGAATTGACCTGCAGTCTACTTGGCTATGAGAATTAGCTGTATCTAAGGTGAGAGAACTTCTGTGCTGGAGATACCCTTATGGAGCAAGACTTGTTTCAGTGGGGCTTTGGTGCTCACTGCCTCCTGAGTGTGTCCCTTATGGTTGTGAAGAGTTGTAATCTGGATGGTCCCGCTCTGACCACTGGGTACACTGGCTCTTGGATCTCTAAGAAGGTGCTAATTTAGCCTCTGCCTGAGGCTACCCAGCAGGAGCTACAGAGAAATCTGCAGATTCCTCTTCTTTGTTTGGGGTTTGGAGGTGCCCAGATGAGGCCCACCTGTGAAGCAATGCAAGCTGCTGTGGGCCTTGGGCCTTCTTTTGGATGTTCTGGATCTCTCGGGCCCAGTTGCAGTTTGTTAGGTAATTTTAGATTGCAAAGGGCCAGGCCTTTTATATGCAAAAGCCTTTGCATGCAGCTTGGGTGGGGTGGGGTCTCCGGGAATCAACAGGGTGGAGCAAATATCTATGGCTGATCCTCAGCCCAGCCCTAAGAGGCCCCGGGTCTCAGTGTCCCAAGGTAATCACTGCAAGCAATGTTGAGAGAAAGCCGCTCTGGAGTTCCTCCCAAAGCCAGATATCCAGTTTCTCCCCGTATGAGTCTGGATCCCCAGAAACTCACGTGGAACTAGAGTTGAGAGCCATCGGGAGCTTGTGACTCCCTCCAGATTGAAAAAGACAACTGCGTCCTCAGTTTTTAGCCCTTTCTGTGCGCGCCTCCATGCGTCTCTATATCTCTGCACTTTACTTCTGCATTCCTCTGAGCCTCAGTATGCTTTTCTCTTTCCTTCTAGTTGTAGAATTTCCACTCAGCCAGCCTTCCTGTGGTTCTGGGTGGTGTCTGTTTTTTCTTTTCGTTGCAGTTTTGAAGTGGTTGCGCAAGGAAGCAATTTCAGGTGTTTACCTATGCTGCCATCTTGGTTTTCCCTCATTTCCTATACTTTTTGTTTGTTTCTGTCTTCATAGCTTAAGAAATGTATTAAAACTCCAGAAATACCTTCAAAACATGTGAGGAACTGGGTCCCAAAAGTGTTGGAACAACGACGACAAGGCCTGGAAACATATTTACAGGTAAGATGTGTTTAGATGCTCAGTGATACAGCATAGTTTAAATAGCCATTAGTATTTTTTTCTCAGAACTTATGGGTAAAATGCAAAATACATGAAGCAACCAAACCTTCTAGATTGAAATAAAGTTTAAAATTATAGCTGTGTTGTTGGTTGGTTCTTTTAGCTTAAATTGGGTTCTATTTAAAATTGATTATCTGGATCAGGGAAGTGAAAATTTAGTACAACAGTAAGAACCGATGTTGAAAGGGTCTGTTTGTTTTTATAATTCAGCTCTACAAATAACTTGGTTTTCCTTTTTTTGTTTTCCTTCAAAGTTGTATTGCTTTCTCGTAGCCTGTCTTGCCTTGAGGTTTAGGGTGTTTGGGAAATGGTAAGAGGAACTGAATTTCTTGGTGGGCCTGGCTAGTCCATCTATGGGATAAAATTGCATACAATTTACTTCTGATGAAATGCCAACTTCTTTGAAAATTAGCATTTATGTTTTTAAAAGATTACAGTAGGATGCTCTTTCCTGCAGCTGCGTTACCAATAGAATGACCTAAATTAGATGAACAAAAGTATGCCCTTTCTGCCAAGTGACAGAAAAAGCAAAAGGCAAGTGTCTGCTTTTCCAAGATCTAAAATGATAAAGACTGGAGGGCTCAGGTGAATATTCAGTGTAGCTATCACTGTCCAAAGAACTCTGCACAAGGAAAGTGCTGAGATGAGGTTGGGGGAGGGGGCAGCATGTGGAAGTCTTGTGGTCAGGCAGGTCACCTAAGTCCACTTTAGAGGCTGACACAGGAGAATGACTGAGTTGGTGTGAGATGGGGGGTAGGGGAGTTTTGGCTCTCAAAAAGAAAAAGTTGGACTTCACCTAAGTTGTGAATTTACCATGATGATCTATCTATCCATCTCTAAGACATGTTACAGCAATGAAATTGGCAGCCCTGCCTGAATTTTCCATTGATATCTTCCTAACCCCATTACATTGATTTTGGTGTGGATTCTGTGTACGAGAGCAACTATAGACTGTTTTAAGTCAGCACATTATTTTTTCTACAGAAATTTTATTTAAAAAAAAAAATATATATATATGTATATGTATCTAATCTAATAAAAGAGTAATATTAAAATTGACCATTTCTATGGGATGCCTAAGCCACGCCCACCAGCCACTCAGAGTGGCTGTATGCAAATTAACCCAGCCAAGATGGAGGCCAGCAGTCACAGAGCTGGAGTAAGCAGGAGGCTTCCGTTGCACCAGGAGTAAACTGTCTTCCAGCAGGCTGGGCTTCTCCTGGCTCCAGGCAACATTGTTTCAATTATAGAAGCCTTGGAGCTGAAGCAAATAGCAGGCTTCTGTTGCACCAGCGATGGAGGAAACTGCCTGCTTAGAATCTACTAAGGCAACATTCTTTTAATTATAGAAGCCACAGAGCTGAAGCCAACAGGAGGCTTTGTTACCTGCCTAGGCCTCGGCTTAAAGGAACAGTGTATCAATTATGGAAGATAAATAAACCCCAGAAACCTGCTTCCAGCCAGCCTTGCTGGGACATTGAGTCAATGGGAACTGTGGGCAGCCTGAAAACAGCCCTCAGGCCCACACCCAGGCTGGCCAGGTACCCCAGTAGGGACCCAAAACCTGAAGGGACTGTGGGCAGACTTAGAGCCTGAAAATGACCCTCAGGCCTACACCCAGCCTGGCCACACCCCAATGGGGTGAGGGACCCCACCGGGGGGCTTGGCCAGCCTGTAAACAGCCATCAGCCGCTCACTCAGGCTGGCCAGGCATCCCAGTAGAGACCCAAAACCTGAAGGGACTGTGGTCAGCCTGAAAACGCCCCTCAACTCCTCACCCAGGCTGCCCAAGCACCCCAGTAGGGACCCAAAACATGAAGGGGCTGTGGGCAGCCTGAAAAAGGTTCTCGGCCCATCACCCAGGCTTGCCACACCCCAGTGGGGTGAGGGTCCACACTGGAGGTCTTGGCCAGCCTACAAACAGCCATCAGCCCCTCACCCAGGCTGACCAGGCACGCCAGCAGGTGGACATCCCCAGAGGGGTCCCAGACTGAGAGAGAGCACAGGCCGGGCTGAGGGATCTCCTGCATGCACAGATTTTTGTGCACCGGGCCCCTAGTGTGTGTGTGTGTGTGTGTGTGTGTTGATTTCAGAGAAGGGCAAGGGCGAGAGAGATAGAAACATCAGTGATGAGAGGAATCATTCCTGCACACTCTCTACTGGGGGATCCAGCTGCAACTCAGGTATGTGCCCTGGAATGGAACCGTCACTTCCTGGTTCATAGTAGTTTGATGCTCAATCACTGAACAGCACTGGCCAGTCTCTCAGAATGTTTCTGAGTGGTTTTTCCTGGATAGCTGGTGATTGGAAGCTGAGGAGAGGCTGTCACTAAAGGCTTGGTGATAAATTCAGGGGCCTCTCTCTCTGCAGGAAGATGCTGAGCCCTTTCCTGGCCTCCTGCCATCTTCCTGGTCTTTACACTGCCCAAAGAGAAAAGATGGCAGCTGGCAGCCCTGAGAACATCTGAGGAGGCCTCTCTTTACTGTTTTTGCTCTTTTGCTTTTGAACATGGTGGCAAGTCCTTTGGCTGCCTCTCCCTGGGAGTGGGAGATAAAAGGAAATGGGGACCACAAATGACAGAAAAGTGTGTGGCCATGTGCTTTGAGAGTCTATATATGGAGCTGAAAAACTTTCAGAGCTTCGGGCAACGCTATAGAGCAAAACCAAAACAAAACAACAAAAAAACCTTAAAAAATGAGATGTTAGACATTGTATGCAAAGGGTAAAATGCATGTTCTGTATAATTAAATGGTATGGGTAAACATTGCATTCTTATTTGTAAGGCGGATTTTCCACAGATATTGTATATCTTCAAGCTTTAGTTCTGAAGAAAGCTTTACTCTCTTCCCATTGTATTTGACACATGACTTCCATTACTACTCAGTGTAAACATTTTAAGTTGTTTGTACTTGGAATATAAATATGTGGGTAAAATCATCTGGCACAGAGAGGAGTTTACAGTGACACTCAATTTGAGCTTAGAACTTTCTAGTGTCAGAACAAGGCTTGAAAGATGGGGTTGAAGGACGGAGAGGCCTTGTTTCCTGTTGTGCGTTTAATATTCAATTTGTTGTGGGTGTGAAGTTCCTGGGGAGTTCAAGGACGCTTCCTCTCCCTTTCGCACCTGAGTCTGTTTGTAGGCAATGGGAGCTGGATGGAAGGTGGAAGCATGAGTGGGAGTACTTACCAATCCCAAGTGAACTAAAATCCTTGGCTTAGGTGTCTTTTCGCCATAACTTTTGGTATTTAAGTCTAAATAAATAAGTAGTATTCAAAACTAGAAAAAAGAGAGAAGACTTGTTACTGCTTGCCTGTATAACTCCAGTTAGAATCCCACTCACCTTGAGCACTTGCACCTGAGTCTGAGCTCCATCCAGCGTGCAGGTGTCACCAGCACTCCTCGGCAGGTGCTGTCCTGCAGCCTACCCACCTGGGCATGAACTGGCTAGGAAGGCCCTGACCTGGTCCCTAAACCTGAGAAAGCATTAACTCCAGTGCCACACCATTTCCATCGCACAGGGAACACAGGCATTATCTAATCGAGTTTGCCTCTGACCTTTGGGTATGGTCATGATAACCTCTCTGGCCTCAGTTTCCCACCCATAAAATGGACAGATTAACTCTTGAGAGAGCCAGAGAAAACAGTTCCTGCTCCTCTTGTCCAAGGAGCAGCTTGGTCCCTGGGTGAGCACAAGACACACATTTCCAAAGGCAGAGCGCATTTCCAAAGGTGCTCTTTTATTTTAGAGATGGAGAAACTAAGGTCAGTGGTGTAAAGAAACTTGCTTCATTTCCTGGAGTATATTAGAGATGGGATTGGAATTTTAGTTTCTTAGCTTCTAGTGTAAACTCTTTGCATTATGCATTGCAGATTTTCCAAGATTTTTCAGCCTTGACATATAATTTTACTTAGGGAAATATAATGATAATAATAATGATGATAATAATAATAATAAATAATGGAAGACCTTATAACCATCAACTGTCACAATGTAATTGACAAATATATGCCCCAGCTCCCTCAATAGATCAATAGATTAGTGATTCTTTCAGTCTATAACTTGAATATTTAGAATCCTGTGAGAAATATAAGTATGTGTCTGCTGTGTTAAATCATTTACATAGAAGTAAAAATCTTAAGAATAAATTAATTAGGATTTCCCAAACTGATTTTACTATCAAAGATGTTTTATATAATAGTTTTCTCTCCTCATTTGAGATGGCTTCCCATCTTTCCTGAGATACAACTGAAATAAAAATATAAAAACTTAAGAAGGAATAAATCCTTACAGTTAAGTAGTAGATGGGCAGGGGAAAGAGAAGATCATCAAAGGAAGAAAAAATTTTAACAACTTTCTGTAAGATGGAAATTTCTAGACATGTGTGAATGGATGCAACAGAAAGCAAAAAGCAGCAGTCTAGACTCAGTTGTGGGAGCATGTGCTAGAGGTAGGGGCAGCCTGACCTTGACTGTGGTGAAGAACTGCTTAAGGGAGAAACCAAGATGGTAGCATAGGTAAACACCTAAAATTGCTGCTTCGCACACCACTTCAAAACTACAATGAAGAGAAAGGCAGACGCCACCCAGAACCACAGGAAGGCTGGCTGAGTGGAAATTCCACAACCAGAAGTTAAGAGAGAAGCACACTGAGACTCAGAGGAGGTGTGGAAGTAAAGTGCAGAGGTACTGAGGCACATGCATGGAAAGGGCTGGCAACTGAGGACGCGGTTGTCTCTGCGATCTGGAGGGAGTCACAAGCTTCTTAGAGCTCTGAACTTGAGTTTCTGGGGATCCAGACTCATATGGGGAGAAACTGGACTATCTGGCTTCAGGAGGAACTCCAGAGCGGCTTTCTCTCGGCGTTGCTTGCAGCAATTACCTCAGGACACTGAGACCCAAAGCCTCTTAGGGCAGGGCTGAGGTTCAGCCATAGATGTTTGCTCTGCCCTGTTGATTCCCTGAGACCCTGCCCCACCCAAGCTGCTGCATATAAAAGGCTGGGTAGCCTCAGGCAAAGGCTAAATTAGCACCTCCTTAGAGATCCAAGAGCCAGTGTACCCAGTGGTCAGAGTGGCACCATCCAGATTACAACTCCTCAGATCCATAAGGGACACACTCAGGGGGCAGACTCAGTGAGCACCAAAGTCCCACTGAAGCAAGTCTTGCCCCATAAGGGTGTCTCCAGCACAGAAGTTCTCCCACCTTAGACACAGCTGATTTTCACAGCCAATTGGCCTGGAGGTCAATTCCTCCCAGTGATACCAACAACAATCAAGGCTTAGCTACAACAAGACAAAGGAGTGCACCCAGAGTGTCCACCTCAGGTAATTGGGGAGGCTGAACCACTCAGCCCTATAGGACACCTAGCACAGAAAGCCACTCTGTCAACACAAGGAAGCAGCCAAAATGTGAGACAAAGAAACAGGTCACAAATGACAGAAATGGAGGAAAGCAAACAACTGGATATAGAGTTCAACATCATGGTTATAAGGTTTTTCAAGAATTTTCTAGAAACTGCCGACAAATTTAGTGAGACCCTCGAGGATATGAAAAAGGACCAGCTAGAAATTAAGCATACACTGACTGAAATAAATAATAATATACAGAGATCCAATAGCAGACTAGAGGATCATAAGAATCAAGTCAAAGATTTGAAATACAAAGAAGCGAAAAACACCCAACTGGAACCGCAAAAGGAAAAATGAATCCAAAAATATGAAGATAGTGTAAGGAGCCTCTGGGACAACTTCAAGCATACCAACATCAGAATTATAGGGGTGCCAAAAGGAGAGAGAGAGCAAGATATTGAAAACCTATTTGAAGAAATAATGACAGAAAACTTCCCCTACCTGGTGAAAGAAATAGATTTACAAGTCCAGGAAGCACAGAGAATCCCAAACAAAAGGAATCCAAAGAGGACCACACCAAGACACATCATAATTAAAATTCCAAGGGCAAAAGACAAAGAGAGAATCTTAACAGCAGCAAGAGAAAAGGAGTCAGTTATCTACAAGGTGGCACCCATACAACTGTCAGCTGATTTCTCAACAGAAACCATGTAGGCCAGAAGGGAGTGGCAAGAAATATTCAAAGTGATGAATAGCAAGAACCTATAACCAAGATTACCTTACCCAGTAAAGCTATCATTCAGAACTGAAGGTCATATAAAGAGCTTCACAGACAAGAAAAAGCTAAAGGAGTTCATTACCACCAAACCAGTATTATATGAAATATTGAAAGATATCCTTTAAGAAGAGGAAGAAGAAGAAAAAGTAAAGATAAAAATTATGAACAACAAATACATTATCTATCAACAAGCTAATCTAAAAACCAAGTGAATACAAAATCTGATGAACAGAATAAACTGGTGAATAGAATAGAATCAGAGGCATAGAAAGAGAGTGGGCTGACAATTCTCAGGGGGAAAGGGGAGTTGGGGTGCGGGAAGAGACTGGACAGAAGTTGTACACCTATGGATGAGGACAGTGGGAGGGGGGTAAAGGCAGAGGGTGGGGTGGGAACTGGCAGGAGGGGAGTTATGGGGGGGGAAGAGGAACAACTGTAATAATCTGAACAATAAAGATTTTTTTAAAAAATAGAGCTGCTTAGAATCAGCAGGCAAAGGAGAGGCCAAGGTGAGCAGTGAAACTGAAAACAACTGGTTCATTCAGGGTATTCAGGTGCCCAGGCTACTTGCACGGTGCAGACTATAGGCAGCCTGATGCTTATGACCAGGCAAAATAAATCGTATGACTTTCCCCCTAAAAACAAAAAATATAACAAAATATTAAGCAGAATGGCTGAGGAGAGCTAAAGCTTCTCATGTGGATATTGGGGCACCCAAGTTGACAACCCCCAAGGAAAAGTCTGCCCAACTACATGCTGCACCCACACTGTCTTTCCACATGGCAGGAGGTGTGTGGTGAGCACTGCTGCTGACACACCAGCAGAGGAAACCCACCCAAGCCGCGCAGGCCACTTTCTCCAGGGAGATCGATCACCAAGGACCACCAGGCACCTGCGAAAACGAGTAGCATGAACAAAAAGACCAACATGAACTAAAGCGCTGGCTCTTCATCAAAGATAATTCAGGACACAAAATATACCTTCAAGATTGATTTAACCAATAGAGAGTTTCACAAAGGTATTACATCCAAACGATGACACTAGGATACGATGTAAAAGGAAAAATCAGGAACACACATGAGTTTTTAGAATTAGCTGTGTTTTCCAATTGAAAACATGCAGTAGCTGCTCTCTCTAGTTGGGATGCTGTTCTGTAAAGTACAGACACAAAAACTCTCCAACAAGAGGACATAGAGGACCCGTCTAATTTCTCCTTTCTAGAGTCCCAGAAAAAAAAAAAAAAAGAAGAAGAAGAAGAAGAAGAGGGGAAAATACAAAAGTAGGGAAGGGAATAATCAATGGAAAATTAGTTGAAAATTCCCCTAAGCTGGAGGATATGAACCTTTAGATAGAAAAGGCGATTCAAGGGCAGGACACAAAGAAGGACAGAAATGCTCTAATGCCCAGACACTGGCAAGATTTCATTACATCGGAGATGAAGATTCATAATCTTTCTGAAAAGAAAAAATAAATGAAGGTGAGCTTGCGGTGTAGTCGTGGCTCCATTTGTTTATTTGAGGCTGATTTAATGGGCAGGTCCCTCTCTGTTCTGTCGTAGCAAATTACAAGCTGGCATGATTTTTTCAGTCAAAGATTTTTGGTGGGAATTTAGCATACATCAGTGTCATTTGTTTCAGTTACATGAAGTTTCTCTTTCTGAGAAAGGTGCCCATGTCTTACGTCTCTGCCTTGAGAACAAGCTGTTTATATTTTCACCTTTTTCTTGAGGAAAGAGCGATAATTAAATGTACATGGAGCGTTGGGAACTACACAGAAGCAGTTCTCAGAAATCACCACAAAGGACCATCTAAGCTACTATAAATCCTTTAAAAATTGTTTGAAGAGAACAATTCCACAGCTGGGGTGAGGCCGGTTTGTTATACAGTAGATGCAATGTCTTCATTAGTGCTGTCTTCAGAAGAGCCTGTTACCTGACTAGCCTCCTCTCGCTCAATCTTCAAATTATACAAAATGTCCCACTGGGTCAGTAATCTGCACGGGATCAAAGAGTGTTATGTTTTTAACTTTTCCAGCAGCACATTGAAGCATTTATTAAAATTGGCCAC
>PVJC01034037.1:0-19044 GCA_004026665.1 Murina feae
TATTTTTTTTTTTAAGGTCAAGTCCAAACAGTGTATCAGCTAAGTCATGATATTGATGTTGGTCGTTTCCAGACACTAATGGAATGTTTTACCAGCACTTTTGAAACAGTGAAACTTTTAGCATTTGATCTTCTGATGAAGTTACCAAAAACAGTTATACAATTTCAGGTATTTGGACTTTTCCTGTGTAAATGTGCATACATGAAAACTTTCTGTTTAAAGCAAGCATGTCAGACTCGAAACCAGCAAGTTTAAATGAGGCATGCAGCCTGTTGGCGGAGAGTTTGACACGCTGGGTTTAAAACAACAGTTAAAACAAGTCAGTGGATTGTCCAGGCTCTTTGCATCTGCCTTCTTATATCTTCTGGCTGTTTCAGTTATCATTAATTCATCTCTTGTGGGGTGAGGAGGTGGGGATCGATGGTGGGGGAGGAGGAAGTGTTGTCAAAGAAAACAAAGTCCAAATCAGTGAGCTTTGTTTTTTTGTTTGTTTGTTTTTTTTGATAAAAAAGGAGGTGTAACTGGCAGTAGGTTTTATTGTTTATGAGATTATTGGTAGATTTCAGTTAACTGTGGTCTCTCTAGTTTCCTGGGACATGTTAATATTTCATCAAAACACATCACTTACAGTAACTGGAGTAAAAATTTTTGAGATAATGTCCCTGCTTAGTAGACTGAGTAGCTGAGTGTCAAGTGAGGTTGAAAACATGTTTCTGATCTTCCAGCAAGCAATAACTAAACTGAGACTGAAACTCAAAGTACTTGAGGTTAACAACTAGTTCTCTCCCTGGGAGGTCGACTCCATCGCCAGCCCCACTCTCTTTCTGACACTTTGCACTTCCCACCTTGGGTTGGAAACTGAAGATAGGCTTGGAAATGAGGGCACAGCATGGGCATGGGTCTGTAGGGGCTCCCTAGTTCAGGGTTCTGCTTTGCCCTTTAGGCTGTGAGCCTGGGGCTGTGAGCTCACCAGCAACTGTGGGGTCACTGGCTTTAGAACTTTGTTATAGCTTTCTGTTAGAGCTGCATAAAGGTTAAGGGCACCTGCAGGGGCTGCAGTTGGAGCCTAGGGCTCCAGCTATTAGGCTGCATTTAGGGCATGGCAGCTTATAGATGCAGTGGATTCTGTAGGAGCACATGTCACAAGGGATCTGTCCCATGGCTTCTAGATGGCATTACAAGATCTCAGAGTGTTTTTTCTAACTTGAATCCATGTTGGAGTTGCTCTCCAGTATTCACCTATCCCTGTGGTCTTTCAGATGCTCTGGTAAGCAGAAGTTTCTTTGGTGCTTCAGCTTCTAACTTTTGTATCATACAGAGTTCTTAAAGAAGACACTTTATCTCATTCCACTTTCTTTCTCCTCTCCCACACTCCCCTCTTCCTTGTTCCTTATTTTTCTTTCATTGCACTAGACTTGTAATACACATTTAGATTCATATTTATAAAACTGCTAGAGGCCTGGTGCATGATTCCAGTGCACAATCGTGCATCGGTAGGACCCTTGGCCTGGCCTGTGGGGACTGGGCCGAAACTGGCTCAATTGTGAGAGGGCACAGGCCTGGCCAAGGGACCCCACCAGTGCACGATCGAGGCCAGGGAGGGACTGCGGGAGGGCTCCGCCTATCTCACCCAGTCCCAATCAGCTGGACCCCAGCAGCAAGCTAACCTACTGGTTGGACCATCTTCCCCCTGGTGGTCAGTGTGCATCATAGCAACTGGTTGAATGGTCGAATGAATGGTCGGACATTTAGCGTATTAGGCTTTTATTATATAGGATACCTCATTCCTGGCAAATATTTTGAGAGTATCTGGAGTGGGGAAGGTACATTATTGCATCTATATTAAAGACTTGGTCCTTACATGAACTATGAAGGGTCTTTAGGGGCCCTCTGTATCTCTAATTTGATAAACATGTGCTTGGTCTTTAGATACTATAGAAAACTTAGTAGTGCATGTGGCTTGCTGTAGGATTTGGGTGGTTCTAATATCTGGTCTGGCTTGCATATTGGTAAAGTGATCTTAGGAATAGATAGTCAAGATATTAAAAAATTAATTACATATTTTCAAAATCTTTCTTTGGATATGCTTTATATTAATATATAATTACTTTTTTTATAGTTAATTTTAAAACATTCTTGAATGCTAATCTAAGCTCTCTAAGGACTTTTATTTATATATGTACGTGTGTGTGTGTCTATAGACACACACATATATAGTAGAGCTACATATCTAACGTCTTCCTTCATATCATATTTTGATTAACCTCATATGGTAGAACAAAGATATTTTATATTCCAAAGGCCATCAAAGGCTATATATTGTATTCTTACTAATTGGTTAGTTAAGGAATTCAGAGACTTACTGTCAATTATAAGTAATGGCTTTGGCCACTATCTTTAAGTTTTTAGGTCATAAAAAATTAAATGTATCAAAAGGCAAAGAATTTAAATGGAAATAAACTGATATTTGAATTAGTACATTTAACATCATTAATTATGACTGTACATACAATGAAATTCAAAATTAGGTTTATAATGATTTTTTCCCTATATTAGATAGTTATGGAATAATCCTAGCCAAATCAATATTACAAGCAGTGAAACCCTGAGTTCCAATATGGTGAACATGCACTATGTCACCCTGGAGTTGGGACCAGGACCGCATTGCCTGTCCTCAGCCCACTGCCTTTCCATGCTTTGTTCTGTCTTTTTTAGGATGAGCTATGTGAGTGGATTTGTATATGAGATATAGGTGTGGGAGATCGGATGCAAAATTTCAGAGGCTTGTCTGATTATTTTCCATGCATATACATGGATCTATGCCAGGAACAGGCTGGTGGCTTTGTGTTTTTGTATGGATTTGTATTTTCTTTCTTTGAACCAGCTCTATAAGAAGGGGGAAGGAAGAAGGCAGGGTATGCTGCCCAGGTGAAACACACCTGGATGCAGAAGAACTCTGCTCCATTTAGAAATAACGGAAATGGTCTGGTTGTAAGTCATAGCAGAATTGTATAGGAAAACAAACTTTTGCTAAAGGAGAGGTACTTTTTTAAAAAAGCTGTATCAGTGTTGAATTTCTCAACTGATACTATTTTCAAGACCCTGATCAGAAGAACTGATTAATAATAATCATTAATTTCTGTGATAAAAACTCTAACCTATCTTTAGGGAGAAAGGGAATTGGTGTTCTTATTGAGTTATGTGGCAGGCCCTGTTTTTAAGTATGTATTATTCCTTCAAATTAAAGAAATGTTTTAATGACAGTTACTGCATCTGTGCTTTATTCTAGGATTCAGAGAAACTGCAAGGCTTATTCCAGGCAGCACTAGTGCTCAGCACCAGCACCAAACCATATGACTGTGTAACAGCTTCCTACCTGCTGAACTTCCTAATCTGTCAGAATGCCCTGCCGTCATCTCTGTCGGCCTCCGTAAAAGCTCAGCAGGCTGCGTGTGGAAATGGAGATAAGTCTGCTGCTGTGGTAGAAAGGAACACATTGATGGGTTTGTATTGAGTAAATGACCTTTTGCTCTTATTTATCAAAACCAGTATCTTACTCGATCACTACTCATTTGGTTAGAATATTTAATGGTTAAACATTTCTTTGTGGTTTATTTTATTTAAGAGTTTACCAGCATAGTAGTTTTTTACTAGCAGAAAAAAAAAAAAAAACACCACGAGTTTCTTCTATGCACAGTTTACTTAGCTCTGACATTTGTTTTTAAACAGATGTTCATGTTAAATAAGTAGATATACAAATATACATTAGTAAAGCTATTACAAAACTCTCTACTAAAAATGTACTTTTTTTTTTCCTGCAGAGATTTTACCAAGGCTTTATCCAGATCATCTTTGTTATTTCTGTATAGAACAGAGAGTTCCTTTGCTGTCAGGGTTTATGTTTTAACTGCCTGTCTTGCACCTGCTTTTATTCTTTCCATATAGGTAGTTCTAAAATCTAGGGCCTGAGTTGGTTTAGAGATAGTGCTTATCAACAAGTATTTGTTTGGGATTTATGTACTTAATTTTAGGCTAATAAATCTTCAATTTTGGAATTGTACTGGAAATAAGGACAGATAGGGATTAAAAAAGAAAAGAGGTCAGATAGAGTTGAAAATTGTTTTCTCCTACATTTTTAACCTTTATGAAATATTTCAAATATTTAAAGGATATTTAAATATATACAGGATTTGAATAGTAATAATTAAAAAATGTAACAGGTTCTTTCCCTAGCTAGGTAATAACACCCAGCTTGAATACACCAATAGCCACACCTTTGAAGGCTCTCCTTTGTCCTAGTGCTCTTTCCCTGCCATAGAAGTACTGTTCTGTTTTATATTAATCTTTCATCTGTTTTTACCAGGGTTTTACCACCTGTGTATATATCATTAAATAATATATTATTTACTTTTACATGATTTTGAATTTTATATAAATACTACTACATACTATATACATTTACTAAAGTTTATTAATGCATTCTCTTGTTGATGGACTTCTCTTTTCTAAATAAATAATGTCGATGTGAACATTCTGAATAGGCAAAAAAAAAAAAGAAAAAGAAAAAATATGAAAAATAAGCACATGAAATAATGTTCAACGTCATTAGCCATTAGGAAAATGCAAATAAAAATCACAGTGAGGAAGCACTTCACACCCCGTAGGATGACTATAATAAAATATTAGATAGTATCACGTGTTGATGAGGATGTGGAGAAAGTTGATCCATCATAACTGCAGCTGGGAATGTAACATGGTGCAGCCACTTTAGAAAACAGTGTGTGGGTTCTTCAAAAGATTAAATACAGAGTTACCATATGATTCCACAGTTTGAATTTTTGGTATTGTCTTAGTTAGCTGAGGCTGCTATAACAAGCTATATAGACTGTATGCCTTAAAAAACAGACATTTATTTTTCCCAGTTCTGGAGGCTGGGAATTTCAAGTTTAAGGTGCTGGTAGCTTCCATTCCTGGTGGGGACCTTCATGGCTTGCAGACAGGAGCCTTCTTGCTTTGTGCCCACATGGAGGGGAGATAGTAGGTTTTCTTCCTCCTCTTAAAAGGACACTGATCCTATCAGGGAGGGGACCACCCTCATCACCTCACCAAAATCTAATTACTTCCTATAGGCCCACCTCCAAACATCACCACATTGGGGGTTAGGGCTTCAACATGAAATTTTTTTTTGGTGAGGGGGACGCAAACACTCAGTTCATAATGGATGCATCCTTACGAGAAATTAAAACTATGTCCAAACAAAAACTCATGCACACAATGTTCATAGCAGTACTATTCATAACAGCTAAAAAGAGAAAACAACCTGCATGTCTACGAGTTGATAAAAGGATGGACAAAATGTATATCCATGCAATGGGGTATTTATTATTTACTTGTAAGAACAAATGAAATCTTGACATGTGCCACAACATGGATGAACTTTGAAAACATTATGCTAAGTGAAAGAAGCCACATATTGTGTGATTCCATTAATACGATGTGTCCAGAATCGGCAAATCTGTAGAGACAGAAAATAGATCCTTGGTTGCCTATGGCTAGGGAAGATGAAAGGCAGGGAGTGGAGTGACTGATAAGGGTGAAGGGCTTTTGATGGGGAAGGATGACAATGTTATAAAATTGATTGTGGTGATGGTTTTTCATATCTGTGAATAGACTAAAAAATACTGACTTGTGTGCTTTAAATGTATGTATGATATATGATTTATATCACAATAAAGCTATTATTTAAAAAAAAAAAAATCTGTCCAAACAGCACATGGCACCCGGGCAGGCCTAGAGTCTAATACCCCAGGTAGAGGATTCTAGGAGGAATGATTCAGTGAACGCTGTAAATAGATCCAGGAAATTAGGGAAAGACACTCAGTTCTACCTTAATTAAAAATGGATAACAGGGTGGCTGTCCTGAAAGATATTTTTTAAAATTCAAAACTTCTCATATAAAGATCATTTGAGTTGGGTGTTTTCATGGGAACTGTTTTGCTATTCACAAATTTATGTGTCTTTTTAAATTTGCATTACTTTGTGTGTTTTTTGTTTGATTTTTATAGTTATCAAATGCTTGTTGGAAAATCTTGAGGAAGAAGTATCTCAGGCTGAAAATTCTCTGCTTCAGGCAGCAGCTTCATTTCCAATGTATGGGCGAGTTCACTGTATAACAAGGGCTTTGCAGAAATTACCTCTAAAGTAAGTGTTTCCACAGTTCTCTCCTGAACACTCACTTCTGGGCTTCAAACTCTTATTGAAATATGCCCTGGGAAAGGAATGTATGGCCTTACAGATAATTAAAAATGTACGTATATACACATATTTTTATTACTTTTATGTTTTTTTAACTTAATTTTTATTTTTAAGTGTATTTTTATTGATTTCGTAGAGGAAGGGAGAGGGAGAGAGAGATAGAAACATCAATGATAAGAGAGAATCATTAATCCGCTGCCTTCTGCACACCCCCTACTGGGGATCGAGCCTGCAACCCCAGCATGTGCCCTTGACTGGAATCGAACCTGGGGCCCTTCAGTCTGAGGCCAAAGCTCTATCCATAGAGCCAAACCAGCTAGGATCACATTTTTATTTCTTAAAAATTTCATGGAATGCACAATTTTGAAACCCAAATTCTTTCAACTCATCTTACCTATTAATTTCTATTTATAGAATCTGATTTTTGCTTTAGTGTAAATTCCCCTAATACCCCTGTTGCAGCGGCTTGCAGTTGGTGAGTGAATGGAGACTTGTGGTGCAGCAGCTCCTTCTGATGTCCTACAGGCTTTCTGCCGTGGTGGCTCCCGTCATTCAGAGCTCATCCCCAGAAGGCCTCATCCCAATGGACACTGATTCAGGTCAGCAAATAAAGAAAGCTCAGATTCATGTATTTTTCTTTCCTTTAAAATTTTTTTCCCTAATCATTTATTTGGAAAGTTGTACATGGTAAATAAGGGGAAAAATTATTATTATTAGTGATATTTCTGCCTTTTTACTAGTATTTTTAAGTGTTACAAAATAACCTAAGTAATAAATAATAACCAGGTGATGAGTAAGGCACTTCCTCCTCTGGGGTAAATTGGGTTTTCTATTATTGTCATTTCAGAACACAATCTACTAGGTAGTTGCTGGGACTGGGAGAGCGGGCAGTATAAATTAGAGAGGTGGCAATTGATGGGGTTCAGTCAGAGAAGGCAACTTTTTAGGAATCTGAAATGGGCAAAGACCATTTAATTTTTTTTAAAAAAGAGATACTCAAAATGCCCCCAATTGATATCATGAACTTTCATCTGTCTTTTCCCTCCCAACCCTTGTGTCTTTGCAGATGGCCCTACCAAAAGTATATTTATGCAAGTTAGGTGCCTAGGGCTTCTTGACGTCTTATGCGTTTATATTTAGCCTGTCTCTACATTCTTTCAGTGTTCCCTTAAATATCATTCAAATCTCTTTTTATCTGCATCTTCTTACATTACTCCAGGCTTTTATCTTCTTTTGTTTGTACTAGGGGCCTCTGAACTGGTTTCCCCACATCTACTCTTATCTCCTTTTTGCTATACTGAAAGTAATCTTTTCTAATCATATAATTCATCATGTCACACATAACCTTTACTTGACCCTTGTGCCCTGCCCTACCCTAGCCCCCTTATTTAAAATACTTTAGTGATCTAAGACCAGGTCATGTAATAGTTTGGCTCCTGCAACTTTGCCAGCCTTATCTCTTCCCACTCTCTACTTCCCATAGAGTGCTTCTTCACGGAGTTACAGTTTAATAGGGATCTTGTCTGTTTTTTCCCCTTGTGTTTAGCATAGTGCCTAGTAGAAATACGTACACAATAAATATTTGTCACAATGAATAATCAATGAATTAATAATTCCTGAAAGAATGGGAATTAAACTGAGTTCTTGGGATGCCCTAGGTTATCCTATATAATAGAAAGCTAACATGCAAATCAACTGAATGGCAGAATGACCAGTTGCAATGGTACACACTGATCACCAGGGGGCAAATGCTCAATGCAGGAGCTACCCCCTGGTGGTCAGTATGCTTCTACAGGGGGAGTGCCGCTCAGCCAGAAGCCAGGCTCATGGCTGGCAAGCACAGTGGCGGTGGTGGGAGCCTCTCCTGCTTCCATGGCAGCACTAAGGATATCCGACTGCCGGCTTAGGCCTGCTCCCCATGGGCTCTTGGACTGCGAGAGGGCACAGGCTGAGCTGAGGAACTCCCCCACCCACCCCGAGTGCATGAATTTCGTGCTCTGGGCCTCTAGTATATAATAATATTCCTGTACTGCAATGGGTCAGAAGTGATTGGTTGTTAACACCTAGAAAATAATTAAGTAAATTTACATTTGGTCTCTTAAATATTAAGTTTAAATGCATTTTAGAGTACAACTGTGAGCCTTGTATTAAAAACACACTGAATATATCATAAACACACCATAGCATACAAGGTAATGCCTTGGGTTGATACTTTAACCTGGATGTTATGTTTGCATAGAAAATGTTAGATGTTATTCTTCACTAAAAATGAGTTGGAAAATTGGTGATGGTTCATGATACTAAGACATAGTTATTTATTTATTTTATCTGGTAGTCTAAATACAAAAATTTGATGCCTTAGCTTTCCTACTTAGTACATAGGAATAAAGAACACCCCATTTGATAATTAATATTTGAATCAGGCAAGTATCAGTATAGAGAGGGGCAAAAGTAGGTTTACAATAGTTTGTAGGGAAAATAATAAAAGGATAAATAATAATACAAGAATAAACTCTGTTTTGTGTACCCACAAGTGTAAACCTACTTTTGTACCAGTCTGTACAGTAGGTCCTCGGGTTACGTTGGAGATCCGTTCCTACAGCGCGACGTAATGCGATTTCCCTGTAAGTCGGAACCCACCTACGTAAGCACCTACGGCACTCACATGGAGCACATACACAGAGTCATGAAGAGAAACAGAAAAAAAATATTTAAAAGAAAGATAACAATTCCTGACCTTTACTTGTGGTAAATAAATAATAAAAAACATAAAGCACATACGTACATATGTCGAAATGATGGAACTTTTTTTTTTATAAATAAATGGGAGATGGCGGCGTAACCACAAGAAGACATATGTTGAGTCCAGAGTAACCCAAGGACTGTCGGTATATTCTGGATGAGAAATCTTGAATATCTGTCACCTAGTGTAGATAGGGTCTGGAATGTATGCTAAAATTATAGTTATTAACATTTAAAAATATCCGTTGATCTCAAAAACCTGTCTGTGGTGCACTGATCTTTTCTTAATTTTGACTGTTTTTTTCCTCTGGATTTCTCCACTCCCCCCCTCCCCATCCATCCTCTCCCCACACACACATTTGCCATGCATTCTGAATTCCTTGAAATGAGTCTCCCCAGAAAGCCAATACAATTGAATAGCAAGGTTCTTAAAATTTTACTCTGATAATCCCTCTTTCTAAAAAATCTTTTCATGGTTTCTTTTGGTCCAGTGTTACTTTTTCATGGCTGTCAAAATTTGTTTATTTTTGGCAAAATCTCACAGAAACCACAAGAGAACATAAGATGTTGGTTGAATCATCATGATTGCAGTTTGGGTCTTTGTATTTTCCCATAATACCTAAAATATTATAAGTATATATAATAGGTATATAGTAAATACCTGTTCTTAGACTTGCTCTTTGATTTCAGATGATTACCTGTTATTTCTTTAAAACCTTGACCTGGCTAACTCTTTATTACCTAGTCATCAGTTCACTCCTTCAGCTCATGTTACTGCACCTCTGCCATGAGCTAATTTCTGTTCCAGGCACTGGCCACTCAGCAGTGAACAAAGTTTTGCATTCATGAAGCTTACATTTCCTGATCCAGTGAGTGCTTGGGGAATAAAAATGAAGTTTAATATAATACTAGGACTGTAAATCATACTTAGGAAGCAGTATTTTACAATAATGCATTTAAAGTCAAATCTGAAATCTTTATGATGTTCCTGGGCTATAAAAGGTTGTTTTTGTTGGTGGTGGGGTTTCTTTATGTCTTTTAAACTTCCTACTTTTAAACTTTGATAACTTGTGTTGTAGATAGGGAAAACAGCCTCTTAGGATTCCTATATAATAAAAGGGTACTATGCAAATTGAGCCTAGCAATGGGTCAATGACTGGGAATGACTGGTCATTATGACACACACTGACCACCAGGGGGCAGATGCTCAATGCAGTTGCTGCCCCCTGGTGGTCAGTGCGCTTCCACAGTGGCAGCTCTGCTCAGCCACTAGCCAGGCTGATGGCTGCCAGCATAGTGGTGGTGGAGGGAGCTTCTCCCGCCTCCTTAGCAGCGCTAAGGATGTCCAACTGCAGCTTTGGCCTGCTCCCCGCTGGCAAATGGATATCCCCTGAGGGCTCCCAGGCTGCCAGAGGGATGTCTGACTGCTAGCGTAGGACTGATCCCCCAGGGAGCGGGCCTAAGCCAGCAGGTTGACATCCCCCAAAGGGTCCCAGACTGCAAAAGGGCACAAGCTGGCCTGAGGGACCCCCCTGGAGTGTACAAATTTTTGTGCCCCGGGCCTCTAGTAAAATTTATAAAAGTTTATTGCTTTTCTTTCACATGATTGAGCACCATATTGAGATTCTTAGACAATACTAAGAAAAGCGATGTGAATGGAATGGCAGCCTTTGTCCTATGGACAGTTTCTGTTGTGTTGTGTGTGTGTGTGCGCGTGCGTGCGCACTTTCTCAATCTATTTACTATATTTGCCATGTTTTAAAAGTACACTGAGGCCTGGCCGGTGTGGTTCAGTGGTTGAGCCTTGACCTATGAACCAGGAGGTCATGGTTCGATCCTTGGTCAGAGCACATGCTCTGGTTGTGGGCTCAATCCCTAGTACAGGGGTGTGCAGGAGGCAGCTAATTGATGATTTCTCTTAGCATTGTTGCCTCTATTTCTCGCCCTCTCCCTTCCTCTTTCTGGAATCAATAAAAAAACCCAACATATTAAAAGTACACTTGGTGTCATTGAGACCTTATATAAATAAATTTCACATAATCCATCCTGTGAGTCCTTCCTAATAGAGCTCATTATCAAGTATTGAAAATTACAATATTTTTTAGGGCAAATACTTCCAAGGAAAATCATTTAGTGTTGAACCTGGGTTTTATGTACTGTCATCTCTCTCCCTCAGAGTCAGCAAGCCGCTTACAGATGATTCTGAATGAGATTCAGCCACGAGATACTAATGATTATTTCAATCAAGCCAAAATACTGAAAGAACATGATAGCTTTGATTTGGAGGACTTGAATGCCAATGTACCCAATATTGATGCTTCTGCAGAAATCAAAGGTAGCTTATATAAAATCAATATTGTAATCAGTGTTTAAGTTTCAAAGAAAAAAATGTAGGCTGCAAATATGTACAGAGCATTTTAGAAAATGAAGTCTTTTTTTTTAGCTTATAAATGATTTATTGGGGGAATGAATTTATAAAACTTTTACCAGAAAATGGTGTGCCTTAGAGCAGTATATAAGTTGCTACAATAGAGAGGCTTTGAGTGCAAAAACCTGTCCGGACAGCCAGGTGATGTAAGAGCCGCGAAGCACTGGGAATCTGGGTTTGGGCAGCAGTCGGCTTCCTCCACTATGGTTCCTTGCCTGTTGTGAGTCCTTATAGTCAAGCAGCCTTTTAAAGGAAACAAACCTTATTATTCAATAAAGTGTGAGCTGCTCTGTTGTATCAGTCTTCCAGAATTACAGTTCTTACTGCTTATTTTCTCATAAGTTGTTATTTTATAATTTTCTATAATGCTACAAAAAATCAGAAGCAATATTATCTTAGTGATTTATTACACATTTCTGCATTCTCCACTAGATGGGGCTATTGTCTTATAAAAAATTCTATTTTTTCTTAATTACACAAAATAACATAAATATTTGCTTATTATATTAATTTCAAACAATACAGAGGTAAATATGATTTAAAAACAAATTAATCCCACTTCTCTTTGAGTACATAATCCTTTTAGACATGTTCTATGAATTTATGTATGTTTGCATTTATCCTCTTAGTTTAGTGGGCTTTTAAAAACACAAGTGGGATTACATTGTAAATATTGTTTGTTTATTTACCTTTTAAACTTAATAATTTATCTTTGACTTTTTTTAATGTGAATACTAAAATATTTCTAAAACTAGGAAAAGAGAGTAAGGATAATTATAGTTTATTTGCCATGGAATTTAAATATATTTTGAAAGTGAATTTGTATTTTCCTTCGATTTAAATAGTCCTCTCCCACTCATTTACTGACATAACAGCCACCCTCATCAAAATAAATAATGAACTATAACTGTTATAGTCATATTTTATAGATGACTGAGTGACAGCTTATTTCATGAATTTCCAAGGTTATATATACTTAAGTTTTGAAACAATATTGTATTGTATTTTTTAATTTATTTTGAAAATGGTATATTAAAAAAAATACTTAACACAATTCCTACTCATTGGACATGCTCAACAAGTGTTAGTTATTTTCTCCTGAGTAAATATAATTTATGACAAATTGGTTTGTTTAAGCAGATTATTCTTGGGGAATTATGAATAAGTTTGTTCTAAGTAACCTAGATATGAGCAATCAAGTGTTGTAATAGATTTTTTTTTTTTAGGTAAAGAAGGAAAAACATGTGATGTAACCGCTCAGATGGTGCTGGTATGCTGTTGGAGAAGTATGAAGGAAGTTGCTTTACTTTTAGGCACACTGTGCCAGCTTCTACCCATGCAATCTGTGCCAGAGTCTTCTGATGGATTATTGACGGTGGAGCAGGTAGAGTAGATGTTTATTTCACGTGGTATAATATCTGGTCAAAGCACAGATCACAAATTTTTATTTATAACTCTACTTAAAAAAAAAAGGAATTATGAATATTTCTTAAATAAAGTCATACAAATATCAACTGAAGAAAGTTTGTGGGAGTTTAAGAATTAGATCTTGTGATACATTTCAAAACTGTGTACTTTTTACAAACATTTTTATTTTTCTAAGTTATATAAATAACTATAGATTTTACCTCACTTTTAGCTTCAATGTTATTTTAATTTTAATTAACACATACGAATTTAAATGAAATTATCTATTTAGTAAAACTCTACAAACCTCTTACATTTTGCAAAGAAAAAATAGTAATACATTGGTTGATTATGGATCTCTTGACTCCTACTCCATTGATAATGAATTTGTAGTCACTTTGGCTTATTGGCTGACTTATATTTTAAGACCACAAAATTAGTTCACCATCTGGGACTGTTCAAGTACTTGAGTGCAGTGTTTATAAGAAATTAGCTTACCATAAGCATTTCATTTGGAAATATTTTAGATTTATTAGATTTGTGTTTTTTAATAGATTCCCTCTTCCCCTCCATGTGGTTTCAACAAATCTATTTCCCACCATTTTCTAGCAAAGATATGCAACATGTACTTGCATTTTTGACCTTTTTCAATAAAGACAATTTTTCCCTTAAAGTGTTACAACATTTGAGAACAAAACAAACATTGTAGTATGCTAATGCTGATTATTTCTATGATAACCATGTGACTAGTTCCATGGAAATAATGCTAATATTTTTATTCTCTCACTCCATTGGGCTCATGTGCTCACATCTGGTTAGCGGCTGGGCTTGTGATGATGATGCAAGGCCCTGAGATGGAGAATGGCAGAGGGAACAATACACTGCCAGCATCATTATGTTCCTTATTCTCTTCCAAATCAAATAGGTGTTTGTGTCTTAGTGTCTTGCAGTCATGGCTGGTGACTGGCTGTAGTGCCATTGGCAATGTATTTGCTGAGGAATTCAGCTATGACTAATGATTACCTCATTGATGCTCACCATCTCACTAAACAGTAAACATATGCTAGAGTCTCAACTTTTCAAGGACAAGTTAAAAGATCTAGTTTTTTAGGTTTGTTGGATAGTGTTTATAAAAAAACAACAAGGGAAACATATTTTGCTTTTACTGTAACTGAGAAAGACCTGAAAGCTTCCTTTGAAAATTATTTTGCCTTGCCATCTTTAATGTAGCACCCAAATCTTATGAATTCAACTTATGTGGGATAACCATGTTAATATTGGGGGTTAATATACAGTAAAAGAGGTGTGTGTAGAAGAACAGCAGCAACAATAACAAAAAGGCTCTTATAAACCAAACAACTCTTCTAATGACTGTTTTCTTGAAAAAAAAATTGCATCCTGTTTTTCGGTAAAATATTAGTTTCTAGTGTAACGAGGTTTAGTCATTTTCCTATGTTGCTATTTATGTGGTGACCTCACTCATCTAGGTTTGAGAAGAATCAACTACTGGATGAATGATCAAGAATGTTCCTGATAGCGCTGTTCTGGCATTGAAACCCTGCCTTCTTAGAAAACTTTATTCTTGGTCATGCTGACCTGAAAGAAATGCCTCAGTTTAGGAGCATATTTAGTCAATGAAAACCCAGAGTCTTTAAGAAATTAGTTTTATTCATTATTACTGAAGGAGTCTCGCTTTTAAACATAAAATTTGTTCTATGAAATTCATTTAAATTAAAAATACTCCCATGTACTTAAAACGCTTACAAATTAAAAAATATAAATGACTGAGAAGAATGTAATTTACATTGGAGCGGCTGGGCCATGCCTAAGATCCACCTTCCTTCCAAGGGCATAGTTGCCCTGGCAACACTAGATCTTCTACGTACCTAGTGCCAAAACTGAGAATTTAAAAGTCAGCACCTTAGCTGAGGGTGACCAGAGCAGACCCGCAGAGTGAATGGCTTGTAGGCAGAATGCTACCCTTTGTGGGGGAGAATCTAGGTTTTGGATTTCTTATTCTTGAGACCACTAATAACTGTGATCTGCTTTTCTCTCAGTGGATGAAGGAGGAAGTTCCCTACATCCTAAAATACCGATGTTCAGCCTTATGCTTCTCTTCTCTCCACTCACCCTTCACTCTTGAAAAACTAGTGTAATTCTGTGGTAATTGGATGTCTTGAATTGAGTTGACAGAGGATTTCCTTTATAGCACAGTTCCTTTATGGCCATCTTTATGGCCCTTTGTTAAAGGGGGGACCACTTAAATACCACATATGTGTGTGTGGTTTATGATAGGCCAGTAGGTAGTGAGATTACAATGTGGAGATTTTTGTTGCCGGACAAGAACTGGAGCTCATTTATAATTCCGAATATTCAGTGTTGTGTTCACAAACTATTAGAGCTGGAAGGATCACAGAGATGATATTATCCAGCTCCCTTGTACAAGGGAAAACTGAAACCCTTGGATGCTACCTGGTTTGCCTAAGATCACAAAGCTGGTTTGTGGCAGCTCAGGGACAGGAACCCAATTCTTCTCCTTTCCAGCCTGTGTTCTGACACGGCACAGTGCTGCTTTTGTTCTGACCTGCTCATTTAATTTTTCTTTAAACTTAATTTTCCCATTTCCCATACCCAACCAAATTTTTGCAAGCAACAGGATAGTAAGGCAACTTGCTACTGAACTTTTTAGCAAATGATTCATTTCCCTAAGTCACTTGGGAAGCACTGTGTCCTCTGCAGCTTCACCAAGAGGAAAATGTGCTCATTCAAAGGCACTCTGACTTTCCTCCTGAGAGGTAATCACATAATGAAAGGTTCTTTCATAATGTCCCTGTACAAGAGGCAGAGATAAAACCAGCTTTGAGGGATGTAAACCGAGACCCTTCAAGAGTGAGCGGTACGCGCAACCTTATCTCGCAACTTCCTGACTGGTGTGTGTCTAGGTTTCAGGCTGGATGTTTTGCTGATGTGGAGTTTTTGCTTGATACATTTTGTTGGTCCTCTTTCCAGGGGATATCAGATACCCAGTTCCTATTGATTTTTTTTTTTAAAAAACCAACTTCCTCTATCTAGAGTATCAATTCATATATATTTCCCCTAATATTCCTAAAAAGAAGCTTTTGGATAGATTTCTCTGGCTGCTTTCCCCTTGGTAGTAATGATTACCACCGAAATCACATGAATAGAAATAATGAGCAACTATTAGAAATTAGGTCTTTTTTAAACTCCTATTTTAGATTCTGTTGTAATTTTCATGATGTACATGGCTAAGTGGGTTTATACATTCCCTCAGGTCTTTTGTTCTTGTTTTAGGTTTTCTGTAATGGACGTCAAAATGGGAAGTGTGTATTAGCATTCATAAGTTTTAAGAAATTGTCTTTTGTATTTTCTTTGCCCAGGTTGTTTTTCTTTAAAGAAATTATGAAAAAGTATCCCTTGAATTGTATTGAATGCAGGCTCACGTTTTGAAGCTGTGAAATGAAGCTGTGCACAACATTTAGTCACCTCTTTATGGACTGTCTTACGACAAGGGTACTGTTTGCACATAAAGAAATGTATCACGTGGTTCTCCGACCTCAGGAGCTGAGAAATATAATAGGGGACTGGGGAAAGTCACCCTAAGGGACGATTGTTAAAATGGCACATAGTTAAGAATTTGCTGTAAATCAAAGAACAAACATTCTAGTAAGATACTTTAATAACAGGAAAAGTATTATCTGTTTTGTTACTGTGTAAGAGAACAATGTTTAGGTATTGAAGAAATCCCAAATATTAGTAAGCAATCACTATTGTAGAAAAATGTACCATTTAAGACATTATCTTACTATAGTGTAAACTTTTATAAACTGTAACGTGGATTTAGAAACCCCTAGTGAGATTTCTAAGGTTATAAGAATTGGCTGTGACTTAAAGTCAGACTTTATTTATTTATTTATTTATTTATTTATTATTAATCCTCACTCGAGGATATTTTTCCATTGATTTTTAGAGAGACTGGAAGAGAGAGGAAAACACATCGATTGGTTGCTTCCTGCATGCCCCTCAACTAGGGCCCCGGCCGGGAAGGAGCCTGCAACCGAGGTATATGCCCTTGACCGGAGTCAAAAACTGGCCCCTTTTCAGTCCGTAGGCTAATGCCCAAAACAGCTAGGGCTTAAAAATCAGACTTTAAATTAAGGTTTAGAATTAAGCATTACACTTTGATGATACAAAATAAAAACAAAAATGGTCATTGTTTGCTATTCTGTGCCAGGTCCTTTGCTAAATGTTATATGCATAGTCTTCTTTTTCTTTCAGAATAATCCTGTGAAGTAGGTTCTAGTGTTATCCCTGTTTCACAGACCAGGGAACAGTTACTTAATTAGTTGCCTTAGTAAGGAAGCCAAGTAGGGATCCTGAACTCAGCCCTCTTGGCTTCAGAGTCTCGAGTCTTAAGCACTGTACAATGTTTTTGTAAAATGTTCCACGTATGTTTAAATCCTCTTGGGTTTATCTAATTTATAATGAGTGGAATTAGCCTTGATCTTCTGTATTTCTCTCTACTGGCATATATAAAGGACAGATAAAAAGTATATTTACATTTGTCCTTTGTGGGTTTTATGCTCTAGATGAGCAGTTAGCTCCCCAAAGTAGACCACTGGTGAATTGTAGAGGCCTAGAATCGTGACATGTAGCAGTACTTCCCTGTGGAATTTCACACCCTGTAAATCTATAAAGCATATTAATATGCCTGTAGAAGTAGGCTTTAGGAAAAGTTAGAAAGCAGGAGCTGCTAAACTTAAAAAGACAATGACTAGAACTTAATTTTAAGAATAGAAAGTGGGGCCTTTTTTGTATTTTTACCTTAATTCCCTTTCAGAAATCTTGAGAGCTATGTTATTTATTAAAATATTTTGTGAAGTCATCATCTACGTTAAAAGAAAGCTTTTTATGAACTGTAAATAAGACCTTAGTGGCATCTAATAGAAAGTTTTCAGAGGATTTTTTTCATTTTTAAAATTAAATATTCTGTTTCCTACTCTGACTGTAGTCATTAATGTTTAAGTCGTTTGCACCAGCTGTGTTCCCTGCAGTCTCATTACCCAGTGGAAGGGTGTGAGCATGGCCTGCTGTGCTCAGGCCACACTGCCTTCTGCACTCTGTAACGGGGAGCATCCTTACCTTTCACAGCTTTCTGGCATAAAACTTTGAGGCCATTCAGCCAGGTTTGCTAACCCTGTCGTATGTATTCTGTGTTCAGTCATGTAAAAATACCCAGTCAAGTGTCTGGCTGGGAACAGGTACTTAATAAGTGTTTACTCCTTCAGTCTAGCCATCCAGCTTCTTCCCATGTTCGGTATCCTCTTCCTTTGTGGTCCACTCAAGTATGTCCTATTTGATGCCTGGATATTTAGCTTCTTCTAATAATCTATTCCAGCACAGAAGAATCTTTCATTTCTCATGACATGAAGTGAAATGAGCTTCTCGGGGACACCCCCCAGCACATTGGTTTCCTCTGAGCTGAAGCACTGTGAGGACAGACGTCTTGGTTTGTTCTGCCCTGTCTCCCCTTACACTGATCTGCTAAGCATTTGGCAAGGTGCTGAAGTTTTATTTAAAATCTGGATTTTCTGAAGCCAATACCCATCAGATGTTAATAAAAATACAGCCAACCCAACCAGTTTAACAGTTAACTTTATATAAAACCTCATCAACAACTAATTGTTAGTCATATCTTCTTTAAAATAAATGGTCATATTTGTTTGTCTAACCTTGCATGCAGAAGGGCAACATAGGAAAGCTGTGGGTAGCCTTTTGGAAAATTCCATGGTTCTGACTCAAAGTGATACCTGTCAATTTTCAGTCCTGTGTACTAAATCTTTCCATTCACATTTGTGTGTCTCTAAAAGGTATTTATTGGGAGTTGTTTAATGGGTTGGAATTTCATTTTGGGATGATGAAAATGTTCTGTAGATGGATGGTGGTGATGATTGCACAACAGTGTGAACATACTGAATGCCACTGAACTGAATCCTTTTTTTTTTTTAATTTATCTTTATTGTTCAGATTATTACAGTTGTTCCTCTTTTTTCCCCCCATAGCTCCCCTCCTCCCAATTCCCACCCCAACCTCTGGCCTTGCCCCCCCATTGTCCTCATCCATAGGTGTACAATTATTGTCCAGTCTCTTCACACATCCCCAACACCCTTAACCCCCGAAAATTGTCAGTCCAC
>PVJC01034038.1:0-19040 GCA_004026665.1 Murina feae
ATATCAACAACCAAATTATGGGGTACCAGAAGAAGAGAGATAGCAAGATATTGAAAACCTATTTGAAGAAATAGTTTTTCTTCAGAAAACTTCCTCTACCTGGGGAAAGAAATAGACTTACAAGTCCAGGAAGCATAGAGAACCCCAAACAAGAGGATCCCAAAGATGACCACACCAAGACACATCATAATTAAAATACCAAGGGCAAAAGACAAAGAGAGAATTTTAAAAGCAGCAAGAGAAAAGCAGTTAGTTACCTACAAGGGAGTGCCCATATGACTGTCAGCTGATTTCTCAACAGAAACTATGCAGGCCAGAAGGGAGTGCCAAGAAATATTCAAAGTGATGAATAGCAAAGACCTACAACCAAGATTACTTTACCCAGCAAAGCTATCATTTAGAATTGAAGGTCAGATAAAGAGCTTCACGGATAAGAAAAAGCTAAAGGAGTTCATCACCACCAAACCAGGATTATACGAAATGCTGAAGGGTATTCTTTAAGAAGAGGAAGAAGAAGAAAAAGGTAAAGATAAAAATTATGAACAACAAAGTGGCAACCAGTACATATTGATCAACAATTGAATCTAAAAATTAAACGAATAAAAAATATGATGAACAGAATAAACTGGTGAATGGAATTGAATCAGGGGCATGGAAATCGAATGGACTGATGATTCTCAGAGGGAGGATTTCTGGGGAGGGTTTGGGAAGAGATTAGACAAAGGTCTCATATGCATGCATGCATTACCTATGGACAGAGACAAGAGGGTGGAAACTGTGTGGAGGGGACCTATGGGGGAGAAAAGGAACATATGTAATAATCTCAACAAAAAAGATTTTAAAAGAAGAAGAAGAAGAAGAAGAAGAAGAAGAAGAAGAAGAAGAAGAAGAAGAAGGAGATAGCTGGATTATAATATCTGTTTCTGAGTAGAGAAACCAAGATGGCAGCATAGGTGAACACCAGAATTGCAGCCGTGCACAACTATTTCAAAACAACAACAAAAAGAAAAAACAGACACCACCCAGACCCACAGGAAGGCTGGCTGAGTGGAAATTCTACAACTAGAAAGAGACTGAGACTCAGAAGAGGTGCGGAAATAAAGTACAGAGGTATGGAAGCACGTGCGAAGGGGCCGGCGGAAAGGGCTCGCAGAAAGGGCTCGCGGAAATGGCTGGAAGCATTTCGTACCAGAGGGAGGCACAAGCTCCCAATGGCTCTGAACTCCAGTTCCAGGCGAGTTTCTGGGGACTCAGAATCTTATAGGGAGGAGCTGGACTGTCTAGCACCATCTGGCACTGGGAGAAACTCCAGAGCAGCTTGAGACCCGGTGCCTCCTAGGGCAGGGCTGAGAAGAGACCATTGCTGGTTGCTCTGCCCTGTAGACTCCTGAAGACCCTGCCACACCCAAGCTGTGCGCAGAGGTTTTGCATATGAAAGGCTGGGAAGCCCCAGGCAGAAGCTAAAAATGGCACCTCCTTGGAGATACAAGTGCCAGCATACCCAAACAACTCTTGCCCCATAAGGGTGTCTCTAGCACAGAAGTTCTCCCACTGTAGACACAGCTGATTTGCATAACCAAGTGGCTTGGAGGTCATTTCCTCTCAGTGATCACCTAACACAGAAAGCCACTCTATCAACCAAAGGAAGCAGCCAAAATGCAGAGACAAAGAAACAGATCACAAATGACAGAAATGGAGGAAAGCAAATGACTGGATATAGAGTTCAAAACCACGGTTTTACGGTTTTTCAAGAATTTTCTGGAAACCACCAATAAATTTAGTGAGACCATCAATAAATCTAATAAGACCCTCGAGGATATGAAAAAGGACCAACTAGAAATTAAGCATACACTGACTGAAATAAAGAATATTATACAGAGATCCAACAACAGATTAGAGGAACACAAGAATAAAGTCAACGAATTGAAATACGAAGAAACAAAAAATACCCAAATGGATAAGCAAAAAGAAAAAAGAAACCAAAACTATGAAGACAGTATAAAGAGCCTCTGGGACAACTTCAAGCATACCAACATCAGAATTATAGGGGTGCCAGAAGAAGAGAGAGAGCAAGATATTGAAACCTATTTGAAGAAATAATGTCAGAAAAGTTCCCCTACCTGGTAAAAGAAATAGACTTCCAAGGCCAGGAAGCACAGAGAATCCCAAACAAAAGGAACCCAAGAAGGACCACACCAAGGCACATCATAATTAAAATGCCAAGAGCAAAAGATAAGGAGAGAATTTTAAAAGCAGCAAGAGAAAAACAGTCAGTTACCTACAAGGGACACCCATACATCTGTCAGCCGACTTCTCATCAGAAACTTTGCAGGCCAGAAGGCAGTGGCAAGAAATATTCAAAGTGATGAATAGCAAGAACCTACAGCCAAGATTACTTTACCCAGCAAGCTATCATTTGGAATTGAGAGTCTGATAAAGAGCTTCACAGACAAAAAAAAAAAAAAAAGCTAAAGGAGTTCATCATCACCACCCACCAGTATTATATGCAATGCTGAAAGGTATCATTTGAGAAGAGGAAGAAGAAAAAGTAATGATATGAACAACAAATACATATCTATAAATAAGTGAACCTAAAAATAAAGTGAATAAAAAATCTGATGAACAGAATAAACTGGTGAATAGAATAGAATCAGAGGCATAGAAAGGGATTGGACTGACAATTTTCGCGGGGGAAGGATGTTGGGGATGCGGGAAGAGACTGGACAATAATCATACACCTACGGATGAGAACAGCAGCGGGGGAGGGTAAGGGCAGAGGGTGGGGTGGGAACTGGGAGGAGGGGAGCTATGGAGGGGGAAAAGAGGAACAACTGCAATAATCTGAACAATAAAGATTTTTTTTAATGTTTGAATAAATAACCTCAAATAAAAAAAATATCTGCTTCTGCATTCAGTTTGTTGAGATATATTGTATGGGTGGAGATAAATTAATAATATTCAGCCTCATGCAAATTTATAGTTGAAAAATGGAGAAGTATTTTCATAGCCTTTTAAGATATTTATTAACTTTGCCTTTTGACAGTACACACTCAGCAAGAGATTTTTAAAGGTCAATGCAATATGGAATCTGAAATCATATCAGTGAAATGTTTGTAATCTGTTGCATTAAAATCAATTGGTCTATCTTGCATATGAAATGGGTTGAGAGCTCATGTATGAGTTTATATTATCACCATTAGTCTTTTGGAAAATATTGGTTCCCCACGTCATGTAGCTCTTCCAAATGTTAACATATTTAATTATACAATATTTAAAAAACTGCATTGGTTAATATCACCACCAATTTCATAACAAAAGTCTTTAAGTATTGTGAAACTGTCAAGTTCATGGTGGTGGAAAGAAGTTATCCAAAATTCTAATTTTCACTTGAAAGCTCAAGTTTTTATCATAAAAAAATACTGTCAGTTGTTTCCCTGGAAGTGACAGGTTTACTTGTTTTCATCTTTGAGAAAGTGTCTGCCAAATAGACAAACCTGAATAACTCTAGTTTTTCTGCCAGTCATTCTTTCAAGTAAAAACAGTGTTCCATGAAAGAATGGCCAGATCAGTTCACAGCTCAAACCATCTCACAAATACTGCTCCTTGAGGGAACCATCCATGGTCCTTAAGTAACTAGGAAAAGTGCTTTATTTCTCCCCATCAGAATCATTTGAAATATTAAAAAGATATAGTCAAGAAGCTTCATTAAGAACATTCTTAAGTGAAACTGGCTTATTTTCCCTCACAAATCCATGTCAGTGATGAAAACAATGACTACCAGTGGAGGTTGGAACCACTCATTTAATTTATGCTAAGCGCTCAGTAGTGTTTCCCATGCTTGAGAACCATTGTTTTAGACGTCTCTGCACCCTTTTTTAAAACCACACTTTCTTCTTTTGATGGCAGCTTCAAGAATGGAGGAGTAGCCCTAGCTGGTTTGGCTCGGTGGATAGAGCATCAGCCTGAGGACTGAAGCGTCCCAGGTTCGATTCTGGTCAAGGACATGTACCTTGGTTGCGGGCACATCCCCAGTAGGGGTTGTGCAGGAGGCAGCTGATTGATGTTTCTCTCTCATCAATGTTTCTAACTCTCTATCTCTCTCCTCTTCTCTCTGTAAAAAATCAATAAAAGATATTTTTTTAAAAAGAATGAAGGTCCAATAAATTTGCTTCCCCCGCCCCCCACTGAAACTTGTGCATACTGATATATCCCCAAAGTCTCTCCAGATCTTGTCTTGCCTTCATACGTTATATTTAAGCATTTATAAGAACCACTGAAGGGATATAAACTCTTGCTGATTGCTTGATTGATTTTAAAAGCTTTAAAAGCCAATTGCGCATTTACAGATTAGAGTACACCTGGCTTAAGAGTTCTGAGTGACTGACTCTTCAAGAAAACTGAAGGGTGTCCAGGAGAGGCCAGCAGGGTTAGTGGAATAACTGGGAAGAGCCACATTCTGTCAGTACCTGTTGTAAGAACTGAAGATGTTCAGGCAACAGGTCTTTTGGGAGGATCGATAGACTGCCCAAGAATTGTGTTGTGTGGAAAAGAGATTAGATGGCTCACTATACATTCTAGGAGACCAGGGAAGGGCAAATGAGTGAACGTTACAGAAAGGTTAACTTCAAATCAAATTTTTAAAAAATATTTTCTAATAATTTCCTATGTTCACCAATGAAATGGGTTAATACTGGAATCAACATGCCCAACAAAGGCTGCAAAGTGCAAAAACATAAACCAAGCACAGGAATAAACCCAAAATTATAATGTTCCAGACTACTTTTATTTAATATGTATTTTTATTGGTTTCAGAGAAGAAGGGAGAGGGAGAGAGAGGCAGAAACATCAAAGATGAGAGAGAATCATTGACTAGCTGCCTCCTGCACACTCTGCACTGGGAATTGAGCCTGCATATTGAACCAGGGCATATGCCCTGACCAAGAATTGAACCATGACCTCCTGGTTCATAAGTTGGTGCTCAACCACTAAGCCACATGGGCTGGGCCCAGATTGGTTACTTTTTAAAGTCCTTCCAACTCTTGGATTCTATATTTCCATAAATTTTAGGCACTAGAGTGCCTTAATGAACTCTGATTTTCATAACTTATTTTTCTATTTATTGTAAGAGTAAAAAAGAAATGTATGGTGAATTAAAACTAGAACAATACACTCTCAGCCAAATCAAAATATTGCCACCTATTATAGGGGAAGGAGTTATCTTTATATTCATCAGAAAAGCTTCAGGTCTCACCATGAAGAGAAAACATGTGGAAGTTGGAGGCAATCTGATGGAGTCAGAATTTGTATCTTGACCTTAATGTCCTGAGTCCCACCTATAAAATAGAACAATGTTTTCACATGCACACACACACACACACACACACACACACAGAAATGTGGTTACAAAGTCAGTGACACTGTAAGAAATAATTGCAGCTTTACACACACACACACACACACACTCTAAAGTTCTACTATACCAATGCTAGGACTTATTAAAATTTGTTTGAATGCTTGCCTCAGAAAAGTATTTGCTGAGAGAACTGAAAAAATTAGCTGGACTAAGGAAATGCAGCTAATACTGTGTGATTAGAGTAACACATTTAACACATTTAACAGCGTCTCATTAAAGGTTCTTTGATAAATTCACTCAGATTATCTTGGTTGGTTATAATTGGGAACCACCACCAAGAAATGCCTTGCAAGCCCTACAGGCCAGAGTAACAGTAAATGGTCACTGAACTGTGAGAAAATGCAAAGGGGAAGGGGAGGGAAGTGGGAAAGAGAAGGATGCTTCAGGGATTGATGTTTGATCTGGTCTTATTTAATATCTTCATTAATGATCCGGAAGAGGGATAAGTAGCCTATTAATTAAATTTGCAAATGAGACTAAATTGGGAGATGTAAACATGCTCAAAGACAGAGAAGTAACTTGAAGGCACCTTGAGAGGCTGGCAGGATGGACCTGAATAGAAAAAGCTAAAAGCATGTTTGTGCTCCAGGAAGACATGGTGGGCCAGCAGCAGTAGGGCCCTATGCACACGTGCTTGTGCTCGCTTGTTCCTTCATTTTTATTCTCTCGGTGGCACACTTGACACCTGCCACTACCACTCAGTGGCTCCAATTCTGTACATCTTGCAACCTGCTCACTGATTCAACCTGAGGGCTTCATTCTGGCCACAGCAGCAGAACAAGCCAGGAGGGTAGGGAAGTTCATGTCCCCAAAACAGCTCTCAGGGATGATGATTCAGATGGGTTTGGATAAATCCTTCACCTTCTTTGCCCCTCATTTTGGGTAACTCCAGATGTCTTCCAGAATTCCCAGCAAGACTGAGCTCCAGCTGCTTACAGAGATAACTGGCTTGAAGCCACACCACTTACTCACTCCCAAACTGTATTGAGTGGGCATACCGTCAAATAAATAACTTGCACTAAAATCCTTGTTTCCGTCTCCTTCTGGGGGCGGGGGGACCCAATCCAAGGTATTTAACAACTTTTTCCATCTGCTAAGCACATAGAGGTCTTTGCCCTCAAGGGGCAGGCTGGACTGCCTAATCAAATAGAGAATGTCAAATGGATGTTACTCTCTAATATCCTCATGTCTGCCATAGCGCATAAGGAAATCTTGGGTTCTAAATACTTAGCATGCTCAAGAAAGCACAGGACATTCTCTTCATCACCCACTTCACTAGGTTCTCCATAATATTGTTCAGTTTTAATGCTCTTCTTCTCCATTTCCACAGTAGTGAGGACTTGATCTGTGATAGAGTTCTTCTAAGCCCCTCATTTCATTCTGCGCTACACTCAGCAGTAAAGATCCTTCCTCCCTAAGCTACCATGCTGACCATATCATGGCCCTTTAGGTAACCCTATAAAGTTGTCCAACTTCCTCCAACAGTCATTAAGAACCCCTCAGGAATTTGGGCTGCTATTTAAATGCCTTCCTTCTTTACCCATTAGTCTCTCTTTTTCTGTCTCCACTAGCCAACATTTTTTTTCATCTCTTTGCTTCTCCCTAAAACTGAACTGTTTGCCCCTATTCTGAATTTTTACTCATTGTATTTCTTTTCCTCAAAGTTCTTTCAAATGCCTTTCTTCAAGTCTTTTCTTATTCCTTGGAGATCCTGCTAAAGAATCCTCTCTCATAAAATCTAAGTTAACTGTTTCCAACTCTATCCCCCCAAACTCTAACATGTCAAGAATATGTTTCATATACTGATATACCTCTCTCACAAATTTTCTCTGAAGATGTAATTGGACAATGTACATAAAATTTCTTATTCCTTTACTTGCTTTTTTCCTGCATCTTTATTTTATGGTGGAAAAGATAATGGCTGTCTTCCCTCCTTTTATTTTGCCTGTATGACATTTAAATTGGATACTTTATTAAGTCAGGGGCCACATCTATTGTCATTTTCCCTGCCTGTGGGTACATATTCAGCATCTCAAAATGTCTGCAAAAATGTTATTGATTGGTTGCCCATCCTATTATAAGTGAATAGAACATTTAGATGACAAACTAAGAAGTTCATTGTGGGTTGTATTTTTCAAAGATGGCTGGATAGGTAGATATGTAGGTAGAGAGATAGATAGGAGTCAATCAACAGGGCCCAACTTTCCAATTTGACTATGTTTCTGAAGATATAGTATAAAATAGGGATTCTCAAAGAATAGTCTCTAAACCATCAGCATCAGCACCACCTGGGGACTTGGTGGAAAAGCACATTCTTGAGCCCCACTCCAGACCAACTTAATCATCAGCTCTGGGAATGAGGACTAGTGATGTTTTATTGATCCCTCCCGGAGATTCTGATACCTGCTAAAGTTTGAGAACCACTGAGATACTAGAATTCACACATACCAAGAGACCTTACTGAAGGTCTCCTATCCCCAGTTTCCTCATTCATGAAAAGGAGGATAATAAGAATAAAACCTTCACCAGAGGAATGTGGTGAGGATTAAGCAAAACAAACCATGTTAGAAAGGCCCTTTTTGCATTATTTCTCACACTGCAGCTTTCCAGTAAACATCAGTTCCTTTTCCTCATTCCCTTTTGCCTAAGATTCACAGATTACATGTCAATGAGGCCTTAAACTATGGTGAATTGTGTTTTGTCCTATAGACTTTGCAATAAGGAACTCTTGTAACTTGTACAGTCCCACATGACTCAGATCAGACTGGGAGAGAAGAGGTTGTAGAATGTACTGACATGTGTCAAGATAGCTTTGCTGGAAGAATCTTTAGCCATATCAAATCTTTCTAGTTCAAGTTAGTGCCTAATGTTCCACTGGCTTATTTATCATCAGGAACAGATACACATGATAACGAGAGCCTGAAGATATGGCCAAGTCTCCAAGGCAATGACCCCATTTCTCCAGCCTTGGAACTGTATCTCTTTTGACTTTCTCATCATTATGTAACATAACCACATGCCCCTGGCATCCTCAGCACTGATTTGAAGGGCTAATTGGTTTGTTTCCTTGTATTTCTTATGCTCTAAAGAAAGGCATGATGCTTATGTCCCAATACCCGAATGTCCCAACCACAGAATGAGGCATTTTAACCTCACCATTTGTCATGAAGCAAGCAACCAAATGTCACCTCAGTAAATATTAATGGAAATGAATTGACTTAACAAACCAAAAACCCATGGGACATATTGAATTACACTAGGCTCTGTGAACAATGGGGTGATAATGGTAATAACCTACGTCTGAAGAGAGTTTTTCGGGGAATTGAAAACATTTTACAATAGAGTGCCATGTCAGTGCTAAATTTATTAATGGGTAACTGGATGCAGCCTTAGCAAAACCCAGGCTGGACAATACCGTTCTAACCTAGTGGGACACTATTCTTTCCACCACTACCAAATAAGCTTCCCCCAGCCTTCTCTGTCAACAGGAAAATACAGCAGCTTTGAATCTGAACTCTTGTGAGCCAGATCGAGGTTATTTCAAAAGCATTGCAACTAAAAATGTATCTATCTTTTCACAACTTAAAGAGATAATCCACATCCCAAGATATATTTCTTTAGAATGACAATAGTTTCAGCAGGAGTGCTATCGTACAGTGGAGTTCAAGTACCCTTTTCAAAATGTATTCAAATCTCAATGCCAAGGGCTTTGAATTCTTCTCTGTGCTTGATCCTGAAGAATGCTTATGGGAAACACAAATTAATGATTTAAAGGGTTTGTGAGAATGCAAAACATGCAATTTCATTACGGTATGATATGAGGATGATAGAATATAACATCATAATGCAACAAAAGAGAAGGTTCCATCATTCCTGGTTTAGAGCATGTTTAACAAGTGAAATCTGGATGAAAACAGAACTGCTTATGGCAAGCAGCTCTATGGAATGAAAGAAATGACCAATGAAACACATTTGTGTTCATGTAGCTAACTGATTACATTTGCTAATTCATGTTTGAAGACTGAGAAATAAAAGTGAAGAATTTCAACAATATTGAACTAGATAACAGCTCTGGACACAACACCATTAGCCTTTCCAGAAAAATACCTATGAAGACCCAGAAGATGAAACATCACAGCAGTAAATAAATCTGATTTTCAGTCAAACTCTTATCAGAATCTTGGAGGAACTTCTATTAATTAAGATGCAGATCAAAACTAGATTGGAAATCCATTTTGTGACACACCATTTTGAACTGATTAAAAATATCCCCCCATTGTCCATCGAAATTCAACAATTTTACATATATACCAATCACAAAATTGGACATTTGCCTTAGTACCATGAATATGCTTCTTTTTGAAGCTATGAATGTACTCTTTTATTCCCTCTAATCAATCTCTCTTTATACCTCTATTTAAAGACAGAATAGTAATATTAATAATGGCAAGAGCAATAATCTTTAAAATTTACTAGGCACTCTGCTAAGTGCTTTACAAGCATTATCTCCTTTAAACTTCAAAACATTTCTTATAATAGCAATATTATCTTTATTTTTGGAGAGTGAAGCCCAAGGTATAACCAAAGTTCACAAAGCTGATCAAAAGTGGAAGTGAGGTGTGAATTCATATTAGGAGACTCCTTAGCAAGTAACTTTTGGATTATCCCCAATAAGATATTTTTTAAGAAATACACAGAAGCTGAGAATAACATTTAGGTTCACAGGAGATTTTATCCTTCCAGGTGATGTGATATAAGGGGCAAGAGGGAGGAGAGACATGGAGAGCTATAGTAGAAATACCAGCTGGGAATTTTTACTTTTGTGCATTCTGCCTTTTCAGCATGTTAGAGCAAGGAAGCACAGAAAGAAATTTTCATCTCATTCCTGGAGTCACCCTAGAAATAAAATCTGACTAGATCTCTAAATAAGAGATGTGACCAGCACCAGAGAGCCAGGCCAAGAATGAGTGAAAAATCCTTTCTATTTGAGGACAAAACAAAAAGAAAAACATTAAAACAAAAAGAACAAAGAGGAAAGTTGAATTTAAAAAATAACAACACTGTAAAAATTCAAATGATGAGCAAGCTTTGAGAGTTCTCCTAAAATTCAGACAAAAAATTTAAATTATGGGAGAAAATATAAAAACATTCAATAGAGATCAAATTTAAAAAGTAGAATAGTGGAATCAATACAGTATCCACAGTCACAGTTAAGAAAATCTTCCTCCAGAAAAAAAATAAGAAATATAAATACATAGATCAGACAGCTCATTATGTTCCAAGAAAGTCATTGGGGTAGAAAAAAAAGAATATGGGAACAGGGAACCACATGGACCCATCCAAAAATGTGCAACTACTAGGATAGAGTTTTAAATGTTACAAATTTATAGGCAGAAAAGAAAATCAATGTATACAAAGAGAAATAAAAGTCTGACTAGCCTCATACTTTTAATACTAATGCTAACAAAACAATGAATTGATGACTAACATTTGGAGACAACATTGTAAACCAAGAGTATTATACCTTGTCGAGGTATCTTTCTGAGTAATGGAACAGAAATACAGACTTGGAGACACAAGGAATCTGCTAATACATCAGCTATTTGACCTTTTATTAAAATTAAAATTAGGAACTCAACACAGGGGAAGTCATACTATAAAAGGATTGGTGGGCTGTCTTGTGGGATATCACTTCAGAGAACAATAACTGAATGAACAAATTGACCTGCAGGAACTATTGGAGGCTTAGGAGTTAGTCTTTTGTTCACTCTGGATAAAGCTTACAAACAAACAAACAAAAAACCACAAAACACTTTTATAATGAACTATAGGCCCAGTGCACAAAATTCATGCACCGGGGAAGGAGGGCCCCAAGCCCAGCCTGCGCCCTCCCCCAATCTGGGATCCCTCACTCCTTACTGCCCACCTGCTCACTGATCCTTACTGTTCAGCTCACTGTACCTTAGCGCTGCCACAGAGGTGGGAGAGGATCCCGCCGCCACCATTGTTCTTGCCAACCCAGAGCATGGCTTCTGGCTGAGCAGTGCTTCTCCTGTGGGAGCACTCTAAGAGGGGGCAGCTCCTGAGTTGAGTGTTTACACCCTGGTGATCAGTGCGTATCATAGTGACCGGTTGTTCTGCTGTTCAGTTGATTTGCATATTAAGGTTTTATTGTATAGGATTGTTACTCTTAATTATTCATATTTAGAAAATCATTCTGGAAAAGAAAATTTAGAAATTCGAATAAATAGAAATGCCATGATGTAAAAATAAACAAACAAACAAACAAAACAAATAAAAAACACCAAAAACAAAACACCCACCTACTTTCATTTCAAAAGATTGGGGGAAAGAAATTTGAGGTCATCTTTAGTGGATAGAATGTGGTATGTGTTTTTTTTCTTTTACCACATTTCCTTTAAGGATCCCATATTATTTAATTAAAAAATAAACTATTTAAAAGAGAAAATAGCACATTCCAAATCCATCTCGCTTCATCTAAAAGAATTGTATGTTTGGCTTCATTTTGCTGGCAGTAAAGCGATCCAAGTATCTATTTTAAAGAAGTGGGACGCTGCTTCTGTCTGGTGTGTTCTCTGCACACTGACTGGTACACAAGGGGGTTGAAGAGATGACCTCAATGGCCCCTATTCAAAATTCCAATGGCTCCTCTGATCCAGAAGATTTGACCAAAGCAGCTGGCCATCCCGCTGGTCAGACTTGCCCTGGAAAGCAAGTCTTGTCAAATATGGTGCATCTCAGAAGCTTGCTTCCCCTGATTTTATAAATAACTTTTTTTTTCTAATTACAAATGTAGCCATGCTTATAACAGGAAATTTGGAAAACTCTAAAATATAGAAAAAAACTAGAACATCTCCCCTACACTCATGATTCAGAGTCATGATTTTCCATTTTTGAGACTGCTGAGAGGCAAACCATTTAAAGGCAAAAGATCACATCCCAAGGGGTGGCTGCCGTGCCCATGGCTCCAGTTTGGAAGGGAGACAGGGCGACTTAAGCAAGCTGATGCAGGAGAATTTGAAGGCTTCACATCTGAGCTGTCCACACACTCCAAGCTCAAATAAAATCCATCAGATAACAAACACCCTGTGGAAGCACTTTGTAAGCTTTCAAGGATTATACAAATGGAACTTGTAATTATTCTTGGGAGCAAATGGGTTGGGATCTTGGCATTGTCATGATCGCACAAAGGGGAATTAGTTTCCAAGGAACGTTTTCTGATTTTTCCTGCCATTGGAGGTGTTGCTGCCATTTCAGCTTTTCTTTGTGGTGGCAGGCTGCTCTCTGGCATTTCCTCTCCCAAAGGATCTGGCAGGGCCCGTGGTTGATCCTGGCAGATGCGCACCTCATCTCTGGAAATCACTGCTCCATTCTCATTGCTCCCCGCCTACGTCTGTTTCTTGGATCTGTTTTGACCCCAAATAAGAATAACACTTCAAATGCTTCATTTTAAAGCTAACCACAGTTCCCAAGAGTTGCCGCCCAGAAGAATGACTGCAAGCATGTGCAAATTTATGCTTCCTTGTCATTGTACATCATTTGTTCTATGCAAAGGAAAAGTTATAAGTTGTCAGGTTGTAAGTGGTGGGGTATATGGAGATTTCTGACAGATCCTCCTTCCTAGGTTCCTGTCCCCTCCATAGGGATTTAGCCTGTTATTCCTTTCCCTGGAAACTCTCTTCTCTAGGCTTGCCTAACACACTCCCTCCTGGATTTCCAGTCACCTTTCTGGCTATTCATTCCTGGTCCCCTTGGTTATTCCTCCTTCTCTTTTCAGCCTATAGCTTCCAGCCAGCCAGGCTCTCATCTGGAGGTTTACCTCTCTATCCTCAGGGCTAAGAATAATGTGTGGCACTTAGAAAATGCTCAATATGTGAGTGAGTGAATAAATTGCTAGCAAACTGCATTTCCCTAACACAACATTCCCATACAACTCCAAACAATTCATTCTCACACCCAGAGTTGCCATCATTACCAGGAAATGTCATTGACTAAGATGTGTGGATCCACCTGTAATCCAGACCTAAGGAACCCATTCCCTTTGTGGGGCTGCCCAGATCTCTGAGACCTATGGATCCTCTGCCTCAAAATCAACTTTCAACAGAGCATCCTCCTTCAGGCTCTTCCTTATTTTTCCAAATCCCTGCAACCAAAAGAATTATAATGTCTTGTCAGCAGTATCCACCCCCGCCACCCTAATCAAGAGAAGCTAACATCCATAGCAAACATGTTGACCTTCTGGATAACTCCCCTATTTCTCCTCTTTTGGAAGACTCCAAAAAAAAAAACTTTCTGCAGGATGGGGCCATGTAAAATTGCTTCTTTCAGAAGCTCATTATCACCTTAAGGGAAACTGGGTCATTTTCTAAGCCTTGACTTCCCCTTCATGGAGGTATCTATAATAATCTATAATAATAAAAGTGTAATATGCAAATCGACTGAACAACCGAACAGCAGAACGACTGTCCAGATGACCTTCTGGATGACTATGCTATGACACATTCTGGTGCCAGGCCAGCCAAAGTGGTTGAAGTGATTGGTCAGGGAAGCCCTGCCCTCACCCCGCAATTGCCCCATAGAGGGAAGCCGAGGCTGGCAGCGCTGAAGCGGGTGAGGGGGGCCTCCCTCTGAGGGGTAATGGATCTGGGGCCCCATGATCAATCGCCCCATAGAGGGAGGCCCAGGCCAGTCAAGCAATCACACCCCACACTTGTTGCCTACAGGGGGAGGTGACCGTGGCAGGGGATGAAGGAGGTAGTGCCACACAAATGGCAAGCAGTGGCAGCGGGGGGGTGCAGCCAGTTGCCCATAGTCAGGGGAAGGAAAGCCTTGATAGGCCCTGATCTCTGGCCAGGCCTAGGGACCCTACCCGAGGAGTCCCAGATTGCAAGAGGGCACAGACCAGACTGAGGGACACCCCACCACCACCATGGATGAATTTCATGCAGCAGGCCTCTAGTAATGGTATAAAAAGTATTAAGTAAAATTATGCACCAGAAAGCATTTTTGAACAATGGTTGGGACACAGGAAGCATTGAAAAGACCTTGTTGAATTTTCAGTCTTTATAACTTCCATTTCTAGAATTCCTTTATTCTCATACCATGGAACAGGAAACAAACCACACAAACAGGGGTGGTACAGGGGTTGCCACTGGGAAAGGAGGGTTTGAACTTGTGGAGGAGGGAGGCTTTGAGGCTGAGAATGGCACCAAGAGGTGAGGGCATAAGGTGGGGAGGCCAGAAAAAAGGTGGTCGCTGGGTGTGATAATTAGTTTTTCCCCACCCAAAGCAGTGCTGAGAGAATTCCCAGCAGCTCAATTCTCAGCAGGTCCATCCTTGGGGGAAAGCACTTACAGGAACCTGGAAATGACTCCTTGAACCTTATATCCTGGGCACCTTGCTAACCTCAACCTAGTCCTGGTCCTGCCAGTGGACACAAGCCTTAGAGAACAACTTGGGAAACCCAGCACACCGGCCCCACACCATCAGCATCTGTATACTATGGACCAAACCTCAGGTGGTTAGGAATCTGGTGGCAACCAGTAAAGCACTGATGCCACCAAATTGATGCTGTTTTTATACCAATTCAAGTTTTACTACCACTCTACAGTGGGAGAATCTGTTTTGTATTTCAGATTTCCCAAGAATGCAAAAAAATAAAAAATAATAAGAGAGGAAAATAGCTAACCCAGCAATAAACACAGATCTAATTGCCTGGGAAATTCACGAAAGAACACACCTGGCTTGGGCATTACACCTGAATGTAGGGAATCGCCCAGATCACAACAGTCTTTAAAATTAAAGATTAGGGGCTACTAGCAAGAGATGGCTGCGGCTCCGGGCAAGAAAGGACTTTATTAAGAACCAGTAACCCACCCTAACCGGTTTGGCTCAGTGGATAGAGCGTCGGCCTGTTGACTGAAGGGTCCCAAGTTCAATTCCGGTCAAGGGCATGTACCTTGGTTGCAGGCACATCCCCAGTGGGGGGGTGCAGGAGGCAGCTGATCGATGTTTCTCTCTCATCGATGTTTCTAACTCTCTATCCCTCTCCCTTCCTCTCTGTAAAAAATCAATAAAATATATATATTTTTTTAAAAAAACCAGTAACCCATAAGTTTGTCTACGGAAATATGAAATCGAGAGAAATTTAATTTCCATCCCACTTTCTTTTTCTTATGGAGTGTTTTTCATATCTTTGATGAGTGACACTATCCCTTAAAGAACAAATGATGAATATCGGGTATGCTTAAATATGAAGCAACCTTAGGCATTGTCAAGTCCAGCACTTTAAATAATTTTATGGCTAAAGAAACAGACCCAGAAATAGTGTGTTACTGTTCTAGCATGAGATCTCACAGGTGAGCCCAGATGGGAACCCAGAAATCTTCCACTATCTCCATTCCTTCTCTGTCTGCTAACCACTCCTATGTGGTTCACTTCAGAGTTTTAAATCAGCACATTTTTTTCCTTGCACTAAGTTTTTTAAAATGGAAAACCTGTACCACTTACCATAAAAAAGACAAACATAAACAGAATTAAGAAACAATGTTAAATTCTAAGGAGGAAGACTCTGAGACCACTTCTGTTTAATGATATTAGTAAGTGAAATGCCTGGTAACACAGGCAGGAGTCACAGAGAGAAAGGCAAGTCTTTCCCAATGTGTGACTGGATGCCATTTAAGGTTGCCTTTGTGCAGTTTCATTCTGAAAAGCCCTGCAACTCCCCTGTATCAAGAGCCAGGAGACCCACCTCCTCCAAGCAGCCCCCAGAATCCCAAAGAAGTAGCTTTGTCAGTGAATTAAGCACCACTTTCTTGGTGACTACCTACAAGAACCATCCCTGAATGTTTAGTAAAAATTGCTGAGAATGTGCTCAAGAAGTTAGAAATACACTAGAAAAGAACACTCACTAAGTAATAGCTTACAAAATAAAAACTGACCCCCTAAGAATAATCCCTGAGATTCGGGCTCCCATAAAGGAGACAAACCTTTAAGGACATACACCTTCTCTGTGCAGGCAGGACACATGCTGCTCTTATTGAATCTCACAGCAATCTCAGAAGCCAGGCGTTACCAGCTCCATGTCACACAGGAGTGGCGGAGGCTAAGACCAGCAGGTCATAATAAATGCGAAAAGTCCTCAAAAGGCTGATAGACTTCATGAGATTCAGCAAGGCTGAAAATCTGCACATTATTACCTGCTGTTGGCTGAACAGCTGAGGGCAATTCCCCTAACCTGATAGTCTTTTATTGTTTACCAAACCTTACCTTTGATATGTATGTTTGCTTTGCTAAAGGGCAAAATGTGTAAATAAAAAGCCATGGGTTCCGAGATTCTGTGAGCCCACTTCACTAGAGAATGAGGCCTCTGCCTGGCTTTCCCCCATGCCTCCCAAATTTATATTTCTTGTCTAGTGTATCCATTTATGCATCAGCCCCTTCTCCAGATTCCTGAACCCTTGCTGCGAAAAGACTGCGGCACAGGAGCAAACCAAATTTCAGAGAGGTTAAGTAACTTGTCTCAAGTCACACAGCTAATAACAGCAGGATTCAAATTCAGATCTTTTATGCCAACTCTGGCTGCACACGATAACTATCTGGAAGCTTTCTCAGTGGTCAGCCAGAACCTCACTCACACTGATTTCAATTAGTGTAATGTGGAGGCTTGTAATTTTTATTATAGCTGATATACAGCATTATATTCATTTCAGGTGTACAATAGATTGATGTTGTCACTGCATTTACTCTTAAGCTTCGGAGGGAGTTCTAGTGTGTAGCTGGCATTGAGAAACTCTTCCTTTATACGATAACCTTGTTTGCTGTTATTCCCTCGTCACTTTTCCAGCTCTTTGTAAAATCTGGTTTCCTATATTTTCTTTATTACTGTCTAGTAAAATTTCAGCCAGGAGAAGAGACCAAATCTATAAGAAGCGGTCAGTGGGGCACCCCGAGAACAGGGCGCCTGGGTCCCAGCTTGGATTGTGCTCTGATTTAGTTAGGTAGGACCTTGGGCAAAGCACTTACCTCAGTTTCCTTATCTGCAACATGAAGGGCTGGATCTAGTGACCAGTAAGCTCCTGTCAGCTCTGAATTTCTGTGCTCGGGCTCCAAATGCTCGCAGGTGGCTGCAAAGCCCTGAGATGTACAGCCTCTGCCATTTCAACCTCAGGTCCGTTTCCGTTTAAGAGCTTTAGCCAAGTGTGCCTGCCTGTGTCTCCAGTCCACCTGGCCTGGACACAAGACCCTAGATTACATTTTACCATGGAACATTTTTATTACTAATTTGCCCCTATTTTTTTACCCAACTCCACCTCACTGCAGGCTATGGGGACTCTTTTTTTAAATATATTTTTATTTATTTCAGAGAGGAAGAGAGAGGGGAAGAGAGAGAGAGAGACTGAAACATCAATGATGAGAGAGAATCATTGATGGGCTGCCTCCTGCACACCCCTACTGGGGATCTTGCCCGCAACCCAGGCGAGTGCCCAGATCGGGAATTGAACTGTGACCTCCCGGTTCATGGGTTGATGTTCAACCAGTGAGCCACCCTGGCCGAGCTGTGGGGACTCTTCTACCCAAGTGTCCTTCCATAGATCTTAACTGAGCATAATTATTTCCTAAAATCCCTCCCAAAGTGGGGCCTAGGCCCAGGGGGTGGCGGGGGGAGAGGTCTGCACAGAAAAGAAGCAAGTCATCAAGTTAATTATAGGATAAATGTTATTAACAGATCCCCCAAAATCAAGGAGGATAAAATTCAGTGTGTGCTGGTGCATGCAAACACACACACACATACACACGTACACGAATTTCTAAATTGGAAAATGCTTTCAATATCTCTGCTCTGGATCCATTCTCTCCTATAAATTATTTCACCTAGAGAAGTGTCTTTCTGGCTGTGGGACTAATAATCACTCCCTGGGATTCTTTTACTTATTTCTGTTTCTATATTTGTTATTTTGTTTCTTAGACATACAGGCCTCAGGGGACATTACCATGAAGCAGTTTAGATAAACTCAGGACACAGGTTGATACTTGCCCTTCTGTCCTATCTACTCTATAAAATCGAAATATTAAAATTAACCGTTTCTCCGAGACAGGGTAAGCCATGCCCACCAGCCAATCAGAGCGGCTGTATGCAAATTAGCCCAGCCAACATGGCAGCCGCCACTGACAGACCTGAGTAAACAGCCCTTTCCATTGCGGCAGGAGCGAAAGTGAAGCTTTGCCCCTCAGCTCAGCTCCGATTAAATTGCCTCTAGCAAAACACAGCTTTGAAACAATGTAACAATCATAGAATCCTCGGGAGCTGAAGGAAAGAGCAGCTCCGGCCTAACCAGTAAAAGTAACAATTGTTTCATTATAGACGCTGCGAGGTGAAGCAGAGAGGAGGCTTTGTTAGTTAGAAGGCCGCCTTAAAGGAACAGTGTATCAATTATAGGAGATAACCCCAGGCCTTCAAGGAACAGCATCAATTATAGGAGAGAAACCGCAGAAACCTGTGTCCAGCCAGCCTTGCTGGGACGTTGGGTCAATGGGAGCTGTGGGCAGCCTTAAAGCCCCTCACCCAGGCTGGTCAGGCATGCCAGCAGGTGGGCATCCCCCGAGG
>PVJC01034039.1:0-19040 GCA_004026665.1 Murina feae
GCCACTGACCCCCTGCTGCCTCTTTCCCGCTCCCCGATGCTCCTCCAAGGGCCTGGACATCTGCCAAGCAGGCCACCGACCCCCTGCCACCTCTTACCCGCTCCCCGATGCCCCGCAAAGGACCTGGGAAGCCCACCAAGCAGGCCGCCGACCCCTGCCACCTCTTAACCGCTCCCCAATGCCCTGCAAAGGGCCTGGGAAGCCCACCAAACAGGCCGCCAACCCCCTGCCGCCTCTTACCCGCTTCCCGGTGCCCTCTAACCCTGCCGCCTCTTTCCCACTCATGGGTCCTGGGTCCTGCGCTGTTCCACCCTGCAGCCGCTCTGTGCACTCGGGAGGTCCCTCAGCCCGGCCTGTGCCCTCTCATAGTCTAGGACCCCTTGGGGGATGTCCACCTGCTGGCGTGCTTGACCAGCCTGGGTGAGGGGCTGATGGCTATCTCTAGGCTGGCCAAGCCCCCCAGGAACGTTCCTTACCCCATTGGGTTGTGGCCAGCCTGGGTAACGGGCTTTCAGGCTGCCCACAGCTCCCATTGACCCAACATCCCAGCAAGGCTGGCTGGATGCAGGTTTCTGGGGTTTGTTTATCTCCTATAATTGGTGCTGTTCCTTTAAGGCCTGGGGTTTGTTTATCTCCTATAATTGATGCTGTTCCTTTAAGGCCTGGGGTTTGTTTATCTCCTGTAATTGGTGCTGTTCCTTTAAGGCGGCTAACGAACCCTCCTCTCTGCCTCACCTCACGGCTTCTATAATGACACAATGTTGTTATCTTAGACTCAGGCCCGGCTTCAGCTCCCGAGGATTCTATGATTTACACATTGTTGCAAAATGTTTTCTTCTGTTTTGCTCTGAGGCAGGCTAAGCCAAGCCCTTGCGCAGGCAGTTTCCCTTTCGCTCCTGCTGCAACGGACGCTGCCGTTTACTCCGTGAGTGGCGCCCGCCATGTTGGCTGGGCTAATTTGCATACAGTCGCTCTGATTGGCTGTTGGGCGTCCCAGAGAAACGGTTAATTTTACTATTCCGCCTTTGATAGTTTAAATTATAGGACATCAGAGAAATGGTGGCAGGAGAGATCCCCTTGGCCTCTCCCCCTGAAATTACAAGTTAACCAACTATAATTCAACAAAGAATTCCCTGCTCAATATAGAGGCATGCCCGGGATACCTGTGCATTGAAACATCTAAAGGTGGGCAACCAGGAATAAACAGGGAGATGAGAAGGTAGGAAAGCGTAGGCAGCCTGCAGAAGTAGCCATGGCTTAGCTTGGGGAGGGGGGAAGCCAGTGGTCGCAGGTTCTTCCTTTGGCCTGGAGGAACAAAATGCTGTGGGGGGCAGCCCAGCAGGGTAAAGAGTGTGTGAGTCAGCAGATGCTTGATAGAGCCTGGCTTCCGCCTTGGGGCTCTCCACTGTGGGGCCGGTGATGGTGTTTCAGACAAACAAATGGAACCACAAAGTCCTGCCCCTTGGACTACCAAAACTCAAGTCCAGTTGAGGAGCATATTATCTGTCAACCAAGAACTATTGCAGTAGAACCCCTACTTCCCTCTGTGAGTGATCCCCAGGTTGGGTACTTGGGGCAGGAGCCCGTAGAGGTCAGGGGTCACCATTACAGTGAGGGCAAAACAAACCCTACCTGCAAGCAGCATGCCTATACTATCTATCCTAAGGAAGCTGTGGAAGTCCACTAGATCACAGAGCTAAAAAAAAAATCTTGCAAATCAGCGCCATCTACTGGAAAATAGTAGAAAGACCTCTTCAGAGGACGCTGTTATGGGTCGTTAAAATAGACAGATATAATAAATGTCTAGACAAAGAAAAACAGCAAATGCCATGAATAACCACGGTAATGAGAATGACCGGAAAGAAAAATCCCCAGAAAGCAAGCTGGAATATATGGAAATACATGATATAAATGACATAGATTTCAAGATTGCAGTTCTAGAATTTTAATTTTAGTCTAATCAAAGTCTACTAGTAAATTATATTGTTTAAGCAAAGTATAATTTGGAAAGTCAGTCTCTTTGTGTGTACAGTTACATACATATCCACATAAGTATTTTTAGGGATAAACAGGAGTTTTTAAAGTATGTATTCTTCAAAATTGTCCTCAATTCTTGTACTCTTCCAACAGGTGTTATGAAAGAGAGGACTGATGACCTCATACATATTAACCATGTATTTTCTTGTCTTGTTTTTTGATGCTTTGACATTTGGGGCCATTCTTACCCTGAAGGGACTACCCTCCCAGGGCTAGCCAATTCCTGGAGATAGTCAACAACTCATGCAGCAGCCCACCTTTCAGATTCAAACCAACTAATCCAGAACCCCACACCCCAATCACCTCCTCCACTGGGATTCCATACACAGGGCCACTGTTCCTTGGTCCTAATAATCTCAGGGCCAACTATCAGACAACGAGGAGTCCCTATGCCCCAGAATCCACTGAAATTATCCAAACTAGTCAATCCTAAATCTGTCTGCTCCTTCCCATGGAAATCATAATAAAGGCTCTTGCCCATGGTTTTCCTGCCTCCTCTGCCTTCTTACCTACCTTGGTGGTACCCCATGTGGGCCACCAATAGCATGGCATATTCCCCTCCCCTCACCCTTGGGATCTGTGAGTATAACAATCTTTTCAGAGACAGTTGTCTCCTGATAGGTTGGCTTTGCTGTACCTAAATAAAAACAAAGTCTTTATTTTAAAACATACCAGGTGAGGTTGCTTACTGTTTTCTGTACGTACCTCCATCTTAGGCAAACAAGGGTGCCATCATCTCTCCCATTTACCAGAATGATCTTTCCATCCAATGACATTCTCACTGACTGAATTCCATGTCCCTGGTGAGAATGACTCCGACACCGAACAAGTGTTTCCTTAATAGTGTTAGGAACAAAGTGCAAAAATTACTAACAATTCTATGACATGGTTTTTCTAAGGGGGTTACATGTACTTTGCTTGTTGATAAATCTTTTTCTATTTGTTAACAGTGTTTCAGTGGTATGGAAGTAGTCTCTGGCTGATACAGAGCACTGTAAATTCCTAGTCCAAACATGTTCACCAATACTGAGTCATTCTCCCATTTGTGGTAGATGGGAGAAGAGGAGTCATCACCATCAATTTATAACAGGAAAATCAGACACAGAGAAGTAAATGACTTGCTGAAAGCTATGAAGTTAAGGGACGGGCCTTGAGCAAGCAGAGGGGCAAATTCATATGACTTCAAGAATCAGGCAGGTTCCATTTCTATGCAAAGAGGCTGAGTGTGATAAGAGAGGGTGATAGGCACAGTGAAAAAAAAAAAAAAGGATAACATGCCTGCCCAGCTGGTGTGGCTCAGTGGTTGAGCATCAACCCAGGAACCAAGAGGTCACCAGTTTGATTCACCAGGGCACATGCGGGGGTGCAGGCTCACTCCCCAGTCAGAGGTATGCAGGAGGCAGCCAATCAACGAGTCTTTCTCATCATCATGATATTTCTATCTCTCCCTCTCCCTGCCTCTCCAAAATCAACAAAAAATATATATTTTTAAAGAAGGATAACATGCCCCACAGGGAGGACGTTAATCAAACCAGTTTAATTAGAACCCAAACGCATCATTAATTTGGTACACAGGACAACAGTTTAAGCCCCTGGACTAAAAACTGGGATTTCTGTGTCATACTGGTTTTCTCAAAACTTGATACCTTAAAATTTTTTTTTTTACTTTTTGAATAGGGAATACATTTAAATGGTTCAAAGTTTATAAGACTATAAAATTACATGCAGTGAACTTTTCATGTCACCATTCCCCAGTCACCTCCCAAAGGCAATACCTTCAACAATTCAGGCATTTTTATGCAAATAAATAAATGTTTATACACTTTTTAAAGCATAAATTGTAGTATAACACCTATATTATGCACCTTGCTTTCCTTCCCTAACGGTGTTCTTGGGGTTCTTTCCATATTGTTGCATACAGATTGCCTCACTCTGTGTTGCGCTGTGTAATACCCCACAGCTTGCTTAGGTATTGTTTATGTGCCATCGTTTATTTATCCAGCCCTCTGTTGACGGACACTAGATTGTTTCACAAACAATGCTGCCACGGATAATAACCTCATATATTAGGTACTTTACGTAAAATAAGCCCCCAAATCCTTGACATCTTGCCATCTCATGCCACTATCCCTTGTCTGGTACATTACAAGTCATTTGAATAAGACACAGTGTAACAGAGTTTGCAAATTGTTCACTTAAAAATAGTTTCTAAGGGATTTAAGGTTTTTCCTGTATAATAATAATAACACGCTTGCCCAACTGTGTTCCAAATACGCTTCCTTACACTTGTGAGCCAGAAGAACTGGTTGGGCACCACCAGGGTCCAGTTGATCCGGACAAGCAGGCATGTGTCATATGGGTCTCTGTAAAGCTTCAGATGTGTGGGGTGGAACCCCGGTTAGGAATCACTGACTGCATTACGTTATGCTGATGACCAGTACAACTCGGTTCCGGCATCACAGAGGAGTCAGGTGGAGGCAGCAGCAACCAGCCCAAAGGCCCTCAGAACAGGCAGACAGCAACAATAATCCCTAGGTTTGCACAGCAATTCACTGTTGCCAAAACAGTTTTGCATACACCCTCCCACTGGCTCTTGCCATCTCTCCACTGGTGAGAGCAAGCAAGGCTTCCCTAATATTACAGAGGAGCATCCGAAGCTCAGTGAGTTTCCAAGACACACAACCAAGTGGTGGAGGAGCTGGGCTGGCAGTCCTGCCCTGGGCTTTTTTCTTGTAGTTCTTAGTCCCTGGTTGATGTTTCTTCCCCCAGAAACTTAAACCTCGGCACATAAATACACCTAATGTTAAAGTTAATAATACCTTCAGTGGTAATAAGCTATGCCTCAGTTTAAGAAAGAATTCCAATTCCTTTCCTAAGGGTTTTTGCTCCTTATATGAGATCAAGATATACGTATAATTAAAAAGATTACCAAAGTGTGAATGTCTCGGATACACAGAGTTCCACATTGAGCTCTCGTTATGAGCCACGATCCATGCCCAGACAGAGAGAGCATTCCAGGTCCATATTGTTTGCTCTGCACTTTTTTGTGTGGCTTAAGAACATAAATGCCACTATGTTCCTGCCAATCAAAGAAAATGATTGCGTTATAGGAAAGATCAGGAGAGCAGCATCTTAGGGTTTGCAGTTGTGCATACACAGTCAGATTCCAATGCGCAAACCCAGTCACTGGAAATAAACTGATGCAAAGTAGGCATCTGTATCTGTATCACATTTTTCATAGCTGTTTGCAAATAAAAGTTCATTTTGACCAACTAAGAAAAGTCTTTATGTGTTAGTTACCAATAAAGATCCCACACTACACTGACAATATTTCTCATGACTCCTTTTCATATAACCCCATGCTCAAGTCAGAATAAGTTACTCAGTATACCCGCCCCGTGTGCTTTACTTACTCCTACCTCCAAGCCTCTGCACAGGCTGTGACTTTTGTCTGGAAAGCCATGCCCCTCCCTATCTCCACCCATCCTACTCCCTCCCAAACTCAGCAATCCCATCCTCCAACCTCCAGAAAGACGGTCCACAATATTTCCCCACGTCTCTATTTTGTACAATTTTGCTTAGGATTAGTACAAATTTTCCACTGAAAATCATCAATTCTGTAGCCCTGGAAACCTGTGGGATATATTTTCTAATATTAGATTTTTTTTAAGGCACTAAACTAATATTATGTCATCGGCATATTTATCTGACAAGTATGATATATGTAGCACAAGTGTGAGATTGCTGCAACGTATTTTGATGGATTAACAAGTCGTGCTAATATATGTCTAATTCAAGGAAATTATATACTATAATAAAGCCATCTGTTAACTGAACTATAATGTGAACGCACGGATCAAGTCTAAGTAATACCATGTGTCAATCTTGATTGCTGACATAAATGATGGCAAGCTTAGGTTTTGGCCTACTTTTTCAGGAAGATAATAGCAGCAGATGTACGGCACTTCATTACAGAAACCGTAGACGAGGCGACTTTGGAAGTCCAACACTGCAGAGGACAGAGAGTGCTCTATCTCATACAGGAACTTGTGAATGAATTCATCTCTCATCCTCCCTCTTTCATCAGTAAAGGTTGCAAAAACTGTAAGATTTAAGGAAGAAGAGAGATCACTTGTACCATATATTGACTTTATTTTTTGTTATAAAAAAATATGAAAAGTGAAATAAAAAATGTAAATGCTCAATTAATAATACAGAGGCTAGTAGGTGATAAAAATGATTTTAAAACAACTTGGTGCCATTAGAAATACTTGAGTATCAAATAATTAATAGTGAATAAAATATATTTTATAAGGTCTTCGTTAGTTTCATCAATTAAACAGAGCTACATCATTCAAAGAAACTCATGATAATCTTTAATCAAAAGACTTTTATGCATGCATTTAAGCATAACCAAAGGACACAGACCACTGGGGGGTAGGGGAGGCTGGGGGAAGGGAAGGGGAAAAAAGAGATATTTGTACTAATCTTTGTAATACTTTATGTAATTAAATTTAAAAAATTTAAAAAAAGATGGCTAATTAACATATAAATGCACTTTGAGGTTTTTAACTCTCTTACGTTCTACAGTTAAATATTTGCAAAATAGCTACCTAGATATTTGTTACCTAAAGCAGAAAGAGTGTCTATTTTATCAGACCTCTGGCCAGGAAGCTTTCTGTAGAATTTCGTCAGTGAAAGTAACTCCACAGCCACCCTATATGAATTTGACTATGTATATTTAAAATTACAAAAAGAGACACCACAAAATGGCAAATCAACTTGGCAAAGTGCCAGTTGATCCTGTTTCTTTTCTCTGGTAATTGGATAGATTCACATGAATGACAAGGCCTAGAAGAAAGCCCACATTTCATATTGTTTAGTAGCCTCATTAGTTTCACTTTGTAAGATATACAAAAGATGGCCGTGTTACCTCTTCATGTGTTAAGGGGGAGAGGCGATGCTATCAGAAGAAGAAAAGCTATAGTAACTACTTGTTTGGGTCCAGGACAGACTTGGTTGCTTGGTTTTTCTTTACCTAGTGGTAGAATTTTAGGCAGAGTAAATATTTCCAGCCTGCTTCGTCCTGTCTCTGGAAGTGGAGAAAGCACCATCACTTCCACTATGTCTGTTTCCAAAAGAGACACTGTGGATATCTGTAAAATGCCTTTGTTCACCTCTGCAAGAAAACAGAGACCAATACCACAAGCGCTCATCGATAAGCTTAAGGAATCTTCTATCTTCCCAAGATATCACATTAGAGAATTGCCTTCACTAAACTCTTTAGATCCAAATTTACTAGATATTTAAAGTGACCTTTCAACATAGTAAGTGATGAACAAAGAATGGGGTCTCCTAATAAGACGTCTGGGTCGGCCAATTCAACCCAGCTGGATGGGCTCAGGCAGGGAGGCCTCCGGGGAATCCACCAGGCCTCCCAAACTCACAACACCGGCATGCTCTGGCCCCTGGAATGCCCACTCTGGCTGGTTTGCCCACTCACAATTTTGGACAAACGCAGCCTTTACTGTTCTTTGCATCTTAGTCAAGGTATTGAGGTGCAGTGGAAATACACAGGACTAGTTTGTCCTCCAGAAACCTAGATAATCGGACCTCTGCATTTTATACCTCGTAGGTGAATGGATTTTAAAAATATATTCAAGTGAAATAGATTTATGTATTTAGTACTTAAAGCCAGAGAGAATATATTAGTTCTTACTGTTTATTATCTAAGGGCCATCTTGCCTCTACAAATGTGGCTTACTTGGGCATTTAAATAAACGTGATTGAAAAAAACTGGATATCATTTTGTTTAAAGAGGTAACATTAAAGACTCATGTCATAAAATTTTCTTTAAATATCTTTATTAAATAGAGGTCAAATATTTTTTTAATATTTCAGGAATAAACAATCAAACTTCTCTTTGTAATAACATTAGGAATATTTAGCCATTTTATTAATTAATTCATTGATTCAAGAAAATGTATTTAGTATCAACTAAGTACCAAGCAGATACAACCAAACACCTCTAAATATGATATAGGAGCTCTCCTAAGTAATTTTTAACAGTTATTTAAATGTTTCTCTTTTAGAAAATAAGCCACAAACAATTATCTCACTGTAGTCCCATTTTCACCACCTTAAGTTCTTTGGAACAAAGTGACCAATATTTTAAATTAATAAGCATTTTATGTAGTACCTACGTATCCAAAAATCTGAAATGAGCTTGAGGGTTTGGCATTGATAACAAAGATGTATCCTTCTAATGTCCCAGCTAATAGATACATTCCTCGCTGGTCATAACTGGAAAAGAAGACATCTGATTTTACTTGTTTCACTAATAAGATGGTAAATATTTATTGAGCAACAGCACAGCGATCCATTCAAAACCAGTCATTCTTATGGTCTGTGATTTTCAATATTATCTGACCTTATAAAAAGCCAAGTGAATACATATAAATGTAATCATTACATTCTAGGTTAATGCTATTTCCAAGTTTCAACACAGTCAAGAAGATTCACTTAAAGATGGGCAATTATTTCATCACTAGAGGCCCGGTACACAATATTCATGCACTGGGGAGGGGGAGGGGCCTCAGCCCAGCCTGTGCCCTCTCACAGTCCAGGACCCCTTGGGGGATTTCCGACTGCCAGCTTAGGTGAGCCTGGCTTCTGGCTGAGCGGCATTTCCCCTATGGGAGCACACTGACCACTAGGGGGCAGCTCTTTCATTGAACATCTGCCCCCTTGGTGATCAGTGTGCATCATAGCGACTGGTCATTCCGCCATTGGGGTGATTTACATATTAGAGTTTTATTATATAGGATAAGAGAATAAAATACAACAACAGAGCTTTCTAGATATATCAAGTAGAAATAAGCAATTCTGAAATTAGTGATGAGTACATGTCAGTACCCTTCAGGACTAGTACTTGGCAGGAGGAGGAAGGAAGTAGTGAAATGGTTGTCCACCTTCATCAAATTAGAAAAAGTGGGGAAATACAAATTAGTATAAGAGAGAAGGTATCTGAGAAAGAAGATGCAACGAAAACATGGCACTGAGGAGAGGGTGTAACTGGATGGTGGTGACTGAACCTAAATTCCCTCATTTGTGGACTAGGCACAAGCATAACATTAACCTTACGGAATGGTGGGGCGGGAATCACATTCAATAAGCTACAATGTGTGACAGAAGACAAATGTCAGTTCTTATTAAAATTACTATTATGATAAACTAACAAAATAATAATAATAATAATACATGAGTCCATAATAATAATAATACATGAGTCTATGCTGTCTTCTTAAGTCTTGCTTCAAAAGATTTAAAATCATCTAAATGCCCACCAATATGCTTTCTTTTAAAAATGACAGTACATTTGTATAATGAAATACTACATATCTGCAAAAAAGAACAAGGAGGGTCTTTATGTGTGGGTAGAAAACATTCTACAAGATACACTAATGAGTGAAGAAGAAGAGAAAAAGAGATGGAGAACACTATATATGGTTTGCTCCCATTTAGAGAAAGGAGCGACTGGAGCCCCCCTGCCTGGGCTCCAATCCTAACATTCGCTATTTACACCCGTGTGATATTAAGCACGTTATTTAAGCTTGTTGTGCTCGTCTTCCTCATCTGTAAAGTGGAGATAATACAACAATCTCATAAAGTTAATACAATAGAAGTGCCTGGCACACTCTAAGTGCTTGATAGTTATTTGTGTAAAAAAGAAAGTGTGCATCTTTTTGCTTGCTTATGGATAAAATATCTCTGGAAAGAAGACACGAGAAATTGAGAAATTGGGAACGGGCTGCCTCCAGAGAGGAGAACTGGGGTTCAGGGACAAGGGTAGAACACCTTTCACTATGCATCCCTCTGTACTTTTTAAACACTGAACAGGGTTAATATATTAATTTTCAAAACAAAACACTTAAAATTTAAAATGTAAAGGAATTATGGCTTCACTGGAATTCTCAACAGACGGGTCTCATAACACTGCTGCCAGAAGCAGGCAGTACTTACAGGAGGTGCTGAACTTCGCTGTCACAGAGATGGATCGTGTGAATTTCCTCAGGGGATTCAGTCTCCAGGACTTCAATGAAGTGGACAAAGCCATTCTCAGTCCCCACTGCCGCAGAGAAGGAGGAGGGAGAGCAAGCCAGAACTGTCGTCTGTTTAAATAAACCCCAGATACTTAACTTCATGGTGCCAGAAAACCCCACAACACACACACACATACACACATATACACACATGTACACACACAAATAAAACAAAGAAACGAAGCCGGATCTCCTACAGTTTATTGGAAAAGCCTGCAGAATTAGAGAATAGTGGCTTGTGTTGTGTAGTATGACAAATTATCTGTTCAACATTTCTGAACTACCCAATTGTATGATAAGCCACAGGAACCTGTACATGTTATTCTTTTATCCTAAACTTAGAATGATAAAGGAGAAACCAAGATGGCGGCATAGGTGAACACCGGAATTGCGACCGTGCACAACCATTTCAAAACCACAACGAAAAGAAAAAATGGACACCACCCAGACCTATAGGAAGGCTGGCTGAGTGGAAATTCTACAACTAGAAAGAGACTGAGACTCAGAGGAGGTGCAGAAATAAAGTGCAGAGGTACAGAGGTGCGCGCGAAGGGGCTTGAGGAAAGGGCTGGCAGCATTTTGTACCGGAGGGAGGCACAAGCTCCCGACGGCTCTGAACTCCAGTTCCAGGTGAGTTTCTGGGGACTCAGAATCATACGGGGAGGAGCTGGACTGTCTGGCACCATCGGGCACTATCTGGCACCGTCGGGCACCGGGAGGCACTCCAGAGCAGCTTGAGACCCCGGTACCTCTTAGGGCAGGACTGAGAAGCAGCCATAGCTGGTTGCTCCATCCTGTAGACTCCCAGAGAGCCTGCCCCACCCAAGCTTCACACAGAGGCTTTTGCATATAAAAGGCTGAGTAGCCTCAGGCAAAGGCTAAAATAGCACCTCCTTAGAGATACAAGTACCACTGTACCCAGGGGTCTGAGTGGTACAATCCTAAACACAACTTCTCAGATTCATAAGGAACACACTTGGAGCAGACTCCATGAGTACCAAAGCCCCACTGAAACAACTCTTGCCCCATAAGGGTGTCTCCAGCACAGAAGTTCTCACACTGTAGACACAGCTGATTCACATAACCAAGTGGCTTGGAGGTCATTTCCTCTCAGTGATCACCTAACACAGAAAGCTACTCTATCAACCCAGGGAAGCAACCAAAATACGGAGACAAAGAAACGGATCACAAATGACAGAAAAGGAGGAAAGCAGATAATAGGATATAGAGTTCAAAACCACGGTTATAAAGTTTTTCAAAAATTTTCTAGAAACTGCTGATAAACTTAGTGAGACCCTCAATAAATCTAATGAGACCCTCGAGGATATGAAAAAGGACCAACTAGAAATTAAGCATACACTGACTGAAATAAAAAATATTATACAGAGATCCAACAGCACATTAGAGGAACGCAAGAATCAAGTCAAAGAACTGAAATATGAAGAAGCAAAAAATACCCAAATGGATAAGCAAAAAGAAAAAAGAATCTAAAAATATGAAGACAGTGTAAGGAGCCTCTGGGACAACTTCAAGCGTACCAACATCAGAGTTATAGGGGTGCCAGAAGAAGAGAAAGAGCAAGATATTGAAAACATATTTGAAGAAATAATGACAGAAAACTTCCCCTACCTGGTAAAAGAAATAGACTTACAAGTCCAGGAAGCACAGAGAATCCCAAACAAAAGGAATCCAAAGAGGACCACACCAAGACACATCATAATTAAAATGCCAAGAGCAAAAGACAAGGAGAGAATCTTAAAAGCAGCAAGAGAAAAGCAGTCAGTTACCTACAAGAGGGAACCTATACATCTGTCAGCTGATTTCTCAACAGAAACTTTGCAGGCCAGAAGGGATTGGCAAGAAATATTCAAAGTGATGAATAGCAAGAACCTACAGCCAAGATTACTTTACCCAGCAAAGCTATCATTCAGAATTGAAGGTCAAATAAAGAGTTTCACAGACAAAAAAAAAAGCTAAAGGAGCTCATCACCACCCAACCAGTATTATATGAAATGCTGAAAGGTATCTTTTGAGAAGAGGATGAAGAAAAAGTAAAGATAAAAATTATGAACAACAAATACATATCTATCAACAAGTGAATCTAAAAATCAAGTGAATAAAAAATCTGATGAACAGAATAAACTGGTGAATAGAATAGAATCAGAGGCATAGAAAGGGACTGGACTGACAATTTTCAGGGGGGAAAGGGTGTTGGGGGTGCAGGAAGAGACTGGACAATAATCATACACCTATGGATGAGGATAGCGGGGGCTTAAGGACTGAGGATGGGGTGGGAACTGGGAGGAGGGGAGTTATGGAGAGGAAAAAAGAGGAACAACTGTAATAATTTGAACAATAAAGATTAAAAAATAAATTTAAAAAAAAGAATGATAAAAATATAAAGAAATTTCCTGAACTTTAAGCAATGGCTTCATTTTCATTCCTAAATGATTATAAGATTACACCAATAATAATTAAAAATAAAATAAGAAATTTAAAATAAATTCCTAGCACCTTTTTGACATCTTTATAGAATGTTAAAGATTTTTTAAAAATATGTCTTTATGGGTTTGTTTAGAGAGCAAGGGAGACAGAGACAGAAATGTCAATGAGAGAGAAACAGATTGGCTGCCTCCTGTCCATCCCCCACTAGGGATCAAGCCCGCTACCTGAACATGCACCCTGACTGGGAGCTGAACCATGACCTCTTAGTTCATAGGTTGATGCTCAACCACTGATCCACACCAGCCAGGTTAATTTTATTGTATTAGTTTACAGTCAACATGATTTTGTATTAGTTTCAGATGTATAGCATAGTGAGTGGATAGTCATATACTTTGCAAAGCGATCCCCCCAATATTTCAAGTATCCACCTGGTACCACACACAGTTACATATATGACTGCGTATATTCACTACGCTGTACTTTGCTTCCCTGTAACTACGGGACAATTTTGTGAATATCTCTTGAGAAGCCCTCTCCTATTTCCAGGGTTGAGCGGAATAGATCTGACTCTTATTTCAGGGCTGAGCTTAAGCCAACAAGCATTTCCCATCCCCTTGTACACAGTGATTAGTGCAGGGACGTATTAAGATATTGGACGACATTTACCCAGCCTTCTAAAAAGGAGAAACTTGAAAAATAAACAAAAAAGGAGAAACTTCTTTTCTCTTCCTCCTCCCACTGCGGTAGGCTCTCTTTCCTGATAGTTTGGTGTGGGCTTGGCACCTGTGGCATTTGGGCACCACTAAATGAAGCCTGAGATGAAACTAAACACACAGCACTCAGACAGAGAAACAAGATTCTCGGTAATACCATTTGAGTTGCTGGACTGAACCTCGACTAGGGCCAGACAAGTTCTATCCTTTGTAACCTTTTGAACCAAAACCCCTACTTTTAAACTTTAAGCTGCTTACAATGGCAATTTTCTTCCATTTCTAATTAATCCCCTTGAAGTTAGATGGGACCATTTAGCTAGTTATGGCCAAGAGGATATTTTGTTTCTAAGTAAAAGCACTTAACTGTGAATTCAAGACTCTCTAGCACTCTCTTCCCATGCCCTGAACCAAGGAGCTATTCGTTGGTGGAGTCTCATTGGCCCATCTCTCTGAGAGTCTGTGTGGAGCAGAGACCTGTCAATCCACAATGAAATTATATCATGAACGAGAGAGACACCATTAGAATTTCAGAGATAACTGCAACCACAGAAAAACTTTTCCTTTCCTATACGCCAATGTAGTACCTCAAGCTCCATCCTCTGGGCTATAAAATATACTATATACACAAGAATTACTCTAAAATATAAAGTATAAATGCAATAAGGCATCTGAAACTGTATTGCCACAGACTATTGACAGGTGAATGTGCAAAAGTAAACTGGGTTAGAATGCAATGTATTTTTAAAAGTCCATTTATAAGGCATACTTACAGGGATATTTAGAGAAAGCCTGCTGACACAAGATCCGTCCTCTAGCCACCAAATAGAAACTTCCCCTGAGTATGTGACTGTCTGCAAAAAATTAAAAATAAAACTCTACATGGAAAACAAGACTGTTTGGGAAGCGTGTTCTAAATGCTTCTCTAGTAAGTATGTCTATCACTCTTATTATTTAGTATAAAGTTTTATTTTACTTATGTGGATTATAATTACTTCACAATCTTGACATGAATACTTCTGATTCTAACAAACATTAACTATTATTTTTAATATGACTTAATTAACATAATTACTAATTACTAATTAGAAAAGTAAAATAAACACTTTTTCTGTGTAACATAATTGAGATAAAATTACTTAAAATTCAGTGGGATTATTGTCTAATGAATAAGCCTAGAAATGGAAAATTTTACATTGTTGACTTAACTAATAGACTTTGTTTTAAGAGCAATTTTAGGATGACAGAAAATCTGAGCAGAAAGCACAGAGACTTTTCTCCTCCCTCATACACACAGTTCCCCTATTATTGACATCTTGTATTAATGTGGCACATTTGTTACAATTGATGAGCCAATATTGATACATTATTATTGACTAAAGCCCATAGTTTACCTTATGGTTCACTATTTGTGTTACACATTCTATGGGATTTGACAAATGTATAATGACCTATGTCCACCATCACAGGAGCATACAGAATAGTTTCACTGCCCTAAAAATCCTCTGCTTCACCTCTTCATCCTTTCCTCCCTCCCTCCCCACTGGACCCTTGGAAACCACTGATTCTTTTCTCTCCATAGTTTTGCTGTTTCCAGAATGTCATAGAGAGGGAATCATCCAGCCTTATCAAATTGGCTTCTTTCACTTAGCAATATGCATTTACGTTTCCTCTATGCCTTTTCACAGCTTAATAGCTCTTTTCTTTTGAGTGATGAAAATAATATTCTATTGTACAGATGTACCACAATTTGTATATCCATTCTCCTACTGAAGCACATCCTGGTTGCTTCCTTTGGTATTCTTCGTTTTGTTTCCCCCTGTTGTTTTTGGATTTCCCATGAGATTTCTTAAAAAATGTCTGAGATGTGCATATTTTCCCATTGCAATCCCCCCTGGTACTGGCTCCAGTGTGATTTCTACTTCTGGGCATCAGCTCCATAAGCTGTGATTCTCTGTATCTGTCTGTGTGTCTCTGTAATTTTGGGGGCAGTGATCCTCCCCATGACCTCAATCTGATGGATCTAAGAATTACTGACTTTAAATTCATTCAGCTTTTTTCTTGTTGTGAAGCTCCTTACATGCTGTAATGGAATCCTGAAGTTCATATTGTTCATTTTTACAAATAATTTTTACTCTTTCACAATAACAAGATTGAAAGCAGCTTTCAATAACTTCAATGTGGTATGATTTCTGTTGTTTGTTTTTTTTTACTACTATGCAGTAGGTAACATGAAAATGTGGATCAAGTATTCTAAAGCCTAAATGTGAAAATCCTGTATGGAATTTTTAATTGAGTTGAAACAAACATATGAATATACATAATGCTTATTAGACAAAATCTGGAGGAAAAATCATATAATCAGAACCTCAAGGTTGGAAGAAAATTTAAATGTTAACTATTCCATAATTTATGTATTTTTTTACTTGTTATAACTCCTCAAATTTTAATGGATTTGCTGATAAATCATATGAAAAGTAAAATATGTTTCTTGAGGAAAGAAATAGGTAAATAGTTAAACACCTAGAAAAAAATTTTCTTTTCTAAATGGAGAGGGTGGGCTTCTTCCTAAGTAGATGGAATTTAAGTTTTGTGCATGGCAGCTCTTTCATTTTTCACCTTCAGATGGGACTGCATCCCTTTGAAAGAGGGTAAATACTAGTAATTTAACCAGTGTCTCATTAGTGATGACTCATTAGTGATGACTGTGTTTCCAGGTCTGGCTTGGAAAGTTTGTATAGTGAATACAAACAGAACGGCTCCTAGAATTTCTGTTGCTTTGGCAATAGAAATTAATATTATGGAGTCCCAACATGATGATGTCATTCCAACTTGAGAATACATTTGATGATGAAAGTGGTTGGCATTTCTACCACATCTTCAAGAATAATCTCTACCTCCGATTTGCATTAGTTTGCATACAAACTTCCAAAATCTCATCTTTAAATCCTACTGTGATACAATAAAATATTCCTTACCATGCAATATTCATTTCCAGGTGTGATCAAGTCAACTGCTTGAAATTTCCCATCACAAGCCTCTAGGATTTTATTCAAGGTTGGCTCCTCACCAAAAGTGTAAATATAAACAGATCCCTTTAAATATACCAAAAGAAAAAAAAATAATGCAATTGTTGTGTGAGCAGTTCAACAAATACGTATTAAATGCCTCCTGTGAGTAAAGCACTAAATGGGACTAGGTGATGGCATATTACAGATCAACTCCTTAAGGCACCAACCTTGAGAATCTTGAAATCTAGATGCATAATGTGTTTATTGATTCACTCATCATAATCAATAAGTGGGACTTTGTTCTTCCCTCCAATTCTAGGCATTTGTTTTTTAAGTTATAAAACATAACAAAAAAAACTTTTTTTCTGACTTTAAAAATAGCGTCTAGCCCTGACTAGTTTGGCTCAGTGGATGGAGCATCAGCCTGCGGACTGCAGGGTCCCAAGTTCGATTCTGGTCAAGGGCATGTACCTTGGTTGCGGGCACATCCCCAGTAGGGAGTGTGCAGGAGGCAGCTGATCGATGTTTCTCTCTCATCGATGTTTCTAACTCTCTATACTTCTCCTTTCCTCTCTGTAAAAAAATCAGTAAAATATATTTTTAAAAAATAATGTCTGTTGTGCACAGGGAGACAGACATGTACAAAGCCATTTGTGTAAATAATATATTTATCTTAAAGATATACATTTTTAATAAAAGTATACCTAGTAAAGGTATATATGTACATAATAGCAGTAAAAAAAATAAAAATAATGTCTGTTGATGTAGAAAATTTGAGAAATGTGGAAAACTAGAAAAATTGTTAAGATGAACTAAATCCTATCACATACTATATCATGGACACTAATGAAAGCTTTTAATAAGTCTTTGTGGAAATTGTGAAGATGTGGCTGAAGCTGTCACTTTATGACTTGTTATTTCTCAGCTCCCAAATTCACATCTCAAAAAAAAAAATCTATCCTGTAAGTTATGCATCTCTGCCAAGTAACTGTAATATGGTATGGCCACTTAACTAGCAATAAGAAGTCTGTTTTCTACTAATCACAAGTTCTTCAAGTTTGAGTTAAACATGAATATTTTTTGTTCTTATTTACATAAAAAACAACTCTGTAGAGTCTAAAATCTGGTGGATATTCACTGATTTTACGTGTCATTAATATTTCATCAGATATTAAATGGGTACACTGTGCCAGACACTGCTCTGGATGCTGGGACTATGTCAGAGAACCACGTCGACATACAGCCCCTGTCCTCATGCAGCTGGGGGATTTTGCCACAGTGTACTGATCATCACATGGAAGTTATAGTCACTATTTCTTACTTATATTATTGCCACATAGACGTCAGCAGTTAGTCTAATTGAAATTCTTTTGAAATAATCTGCTTTTCTCTCTAACTTCTTTTAAGATTTTCTCTTTGACTTAGTTTTCAACAATTTCCCTTTGTTAAGTCTAAGGTGGATATCTTTTTATGTGTCCTGGTTAGGATTCACTGGGGCTCTTGAATCTATAAATTCATGTCTTTAATCAGTTCTGGAAAATATCTCTCTACGCATTGCCTCTGTCCCATTCTCTCCTCTCTGGGATTTTAATCAAACATATGTTAGGTCTTTTCACTGTATCATTCATGTCTCACACCTTCTCTTCCATATTTCCTGCCCTCTTGTAGCTCTGGACTATATTCTGAATAACTTCTAATCTATTTTCCAGTCTATTAATTCTCTCTTAGGCTGTGTCCAATTTCTATCAGACATATTCATTTAATTTTTGCTCTGTCAGTATATTTTTCTTTTTTTAGAAGTTCTATTTAGGTCTTTTTCCTTTCCGTTATGTTACTTTTTTTAAAAAAAGAAAGTAATTTCATGTTCTAAATATTTTAAGTTTGTCATTTGTTATTTATTAAAAAACTAGCATTCTGGTGCACAGATTTGTGCACATGGAAAGGAAATTAATTAGAAGAAATATTTTAATATTGCTATTTGCTCTTGCTAATTAAAAGAAAATAGGATTCTACAGTGTCTCCTATCTACCTATTCCAGGACTTCTGTGAGGATCAAATGAAATGAGGCATAGGAAAACACTTCATAAACATTTGGTTAAAGTGTAAAATGTTTGCACCTGGCCATAAAGCAAGTCGAATTCCTGGGCTGGAGAAACTCCAAGGAGGCTAGTTGCTAGGGAGAGGAAGCTGGGCATTGCTACACATCATCACTAGCCGGCACCCACAGTGTCTGTCTCTGGGCTAGGCTGGGCCATGGGCCACATTTTGTGCCATGGGGTCTTGGCAGCATTGGCTGCAATTTGGTGGGGTGTTGCTCTAGGGTGGTGGCGGGCCTGTATCCCACTTGGCGGAAGCCGAGTGTTGGTTTGTAGGTGCCAGGATCATGGTGCCTTTTATTTTTAAATAGCCAGTGCGCATCATGGCAGTTCCTGTGTTGAGCGGCTGCCCCCAGGTGGTCAGTATGTGTCATAGCTACTGGTTAGATGGACAGACACTTAGCATATATATATATATATATATATATATATATATATATATATATAGACTAGAGGCCCGGTGTAGGAAATTTGTGCATGTGGGAGGGGAGGTCCCCTCAGCCCAGCCTGTACCCTCTCCAGTCTGGGATCCCTCTCATAATCCTGGACCACTGGCTCCTAATTATTCACCTTCCTGCCTAGTTGCCCCTAACTGCCCCCCAATGCCAGCCTGATCGCCCCTCACTGCCTCTGAGTGCT
>PVJC01034040.1:0-19039 GCA_004026665.1 Murina feae
TAGGAGGTTTTGTTGTGTGTGTGTGTGTGTGTGTGTGTGTGTGTGTGTAAATATGCCATAATAAATTGGGGTTTTAGCAAGGGTTTTAGTGTGGAGTCTTAGACAAAGATTAGAAGCATGACATATGTTGGGCAGGTAAGAGGCCACCTTTGGATCTGGAAGTAGAACGGGGGGGTGGCTATCTCTAGAGGGAAGTTGTATCATATCAGTCTCCCTTCTGCCTTGTCGGGGTTGGGGAGGGGGAAGGAGAGCCTGGAGCATACATACCAATATGGTGGAGCCTAAGTGTCCCTCAGGCCTCTGCTGATCTCCTTCCTTCCAACTGTACAGGCCTTCATGGAGTACCAGTTTGGACTTATGTGCTTATATATGGGAATCCTGAGCCCTGGGAAGCAACTGGGACTTGCTTAAGGTAACACAGCCTTTAGAAATAGGGGGATAGGCTGCTGCTTCCTGTGTAGTGTATTCACTGTATCCCACTGTGTCCAATAGCTTCTGTTCAAAACACACCTCATTAACCAACCCCTCACCTCACCTCACCCATTCCTCAAGAGTGAAGGGGTGTTGTGTTAACTTGGGGGCCCCATCTTGGAGCCTCTCCTCCCCTAACATGACTCTTTTGTGCTTCTTGATCTTGGTCTGCAGCCTGTCAAGGGGGTTCAAACTTTCAGAAGGGAGGGAAGTAGTTGGAAGATATTGCCAGTCCAATGATTCTCTTCTAGCATAGTGGAGGTGTGAAAAAGTCCTTAAGAACTATTACATGTACACTCTTAGAAAATGTGTGTGTGTGTGGGAGGGGGGTAGAGGAGGGAACAGCCCTGCTCAGCTGGCTGCTCCAGCGGAATCAGAGAAGGAGAAGAATGGCAGAAGCCTGGCAGGTCACTGGCTTGCTTACAAAATCAAAAAGGAAGAAGGGGCTTCCAGCTCCCTCACTTACAAACAGGCTACTTGAGGCTAGAAGAAGGCATTCCCAGTGTTATTCCATAAGTTCCCCTGCTTCGAATCTTGTCCAGGCATATAAGATAGGTGATAAAGGTAAAACTCCCAGAGGTGGCATTTCATTGCCTTCCTATATCACTTTACCCACGTTGCTACCAGGAAGTTCTCAGAGCTAATCTAAGCCTCTCATGCTATGCTTAAACTGTGGTGTGTGTGCATGTGTGTGTGTGTGCGTGTGTGTTGGGGGTGGAGTTGAGGGCAGCTGGCACCATTGCTCTTGTGCTTAACAATCCATTGGAGGTTTCATATGTGTTAAACCATTTCTCCAACCTCCAGCTTTGGTTCTCTGAATAATAATCACAGAGCCTTTCATCTCCTTTTCTTGGTCTTATTTTTCAAACCTGTGCATGTGTAAGTGTATCCCTGGAAAGACAAGGAGGGAAACCAGGACCACTGCAGAGGTGCAGGTGCCAGCTGAATGAGGGTGCATTGCTCCCCTGAACCTCCCCTTTTGGGATTAGAGGATAATATGGGCAATGGTGAAAATGACTCAAGGAATCTTGGTAGAGTAAGAGGCCGGCATGATAGTGTTGTAGGGGCCTTTGTGACCCTTTGATCTGAATTTCTTGTTGTTCAGCTTTCATTGCTTTCATCTCCTGCAGGTTTCCCCCTTATGACTTCCAAGCAGATACTAAGCCCCCTTCTCCAGACAGCTCTCCTCAGCCTGCCCTATTAGGGCTGCAGCTTTTCTCGGGGAGGAGGGGAAGAGGGCTGGACTGTACCTGTTGTGATACCTCTCCTCTCTGGACAAATATAAAATATTCACAGGACAGGTCTAGTGAGTTTTGAAAGAGTAATATGTTGGGTAGAGTTGTGGGGTACAGGTGTGAGAGGTAAAGCTGGGCCACAGTGCATCTTGGTCTTGCAGTAGTGGACTGGGCTCAACGAGCAGGGATCCAGGCCTCCCAGAGAAGCTTAAGATTACCAAAATCACATGCCGCCATTAAGCCTCCTGACTCAGCAGGTACTACAAATGTGGGCACAGGATTACCCTTCTCCCAGCTTCTCACTAAACCTGGGGCAAGTGGACCCCTGGCCCAGTCTCCCGTTTCTAGTTGGGGAAACTGAGGCTCAGAACAAAAGATATTTGCCCAATTTACACAGAAGCACAAAGCTACTGTCCCCTAATTCAAGGCTTCTTCCTCAAAGCACACTGATCCTGGTCCTCTGTCAAGCCTCAGTTGCCTTAACTGATCTCTCACATAGTTTATGGTTTATACATGGGAGTGGATACATAGGAAAGTCAGGGGTCTCCATTGTTCACTTGGCCTATTTTCTCCTCTGCAGGCTTCCTTTGTCTGCCTTATCACATCTGTTTGCCTAAGGTTAACTGCTCTCTTGTTTTTCATCTGAATTGGGATGAGGCTGGGGTGGTTGGTGCCTGTCTCCTGTCTCCAGTCTTATTATTGCTGTCTTAGTACTAATGTAGTAGAAGCCTTACTCTGCAGGCAAGGCATCCATCTGAGATACATTCCTCTCTAAGGAGGTTTGGGAGCCTGAGAGGGGAGTGGCAAGTAGGTCTCCCTAAAAGTTCCTGTTGTTCCAGGCAAGCTAGGCAGGGAACTGTAGCAGCTTGAGGAGAAAGTTGGGGCACCAAGAAGACACACTAGTAAGGCCCATTTCTTGGGAGAGGTGATATTGGGCCGACCATATTTCCCAGAATGAAGAAGCCCCTGTGTATTGGGGGCTGGGCCTAAGGGGCAGAGAAGTAAGGCTAGGAAACCTGGAGGAGGCATGCAAGGAGAGCAAATCCTGAAGGTCAGGCAAAGGGGTTTGGCCCAAATTTTGTAGGCAATGTGAAATAATTTGGTAAGTAGAAGGGCATTGTGCTGAAATCAGGGTTATAAGAAACTGAATCTGGCAAGGGTGTGCAAGATGGATGATATGGAAGGAGGGAGGCAAGGGGTGGGAATTCAACTTTGTGGCATGCGGTGTGACCAGAGGGAGATCAGCTAAAAGGCTTGTGTCATTTTTAGAGGACATGGTGTAGCAGCTGAGGAGCTAGAGTCCAAAAGTGGCTGCAAGAAGCACCATCACCAGGGTTTTTATTGAACATCTGCTCAGTATCTAGTCAGCCAGTTGCCCTTTATGTTTATCATCTTGAATCTTTACCACAGCCCTGCACAATAGGTAGCATTTTCTTCATTTTATTGATAAGGCATTTGAGTTTCAGAGAGGTTAGACCATTTTCTCAAACCTCACAGCCTGTAAGGGGTAAAGCTGGCATTTTAGTTCTGGGCTAACAAACTTTGATTGAATTGGAATTCCTCTGAACCAGTGTTGTTTGAGCTCCTGTTCTGTGCTAGATGCAGTGAGTACAGGATAAAGGAGGGTCCGTCCCAAAGAGATGAATGGACAGACTTAGGCTTTTCAGAATGAAGGATGAGTATGTTAATAACTCAGTGGAGAGACTGACTGATGGTGGATGAGTAGGAGCAGGGGAGAGAGGTCCAGTAGAGATCTGCGCTGCCTCTAGAACTGGTGGGATGCCTTCTTGAGAGGAGGTACCCCTCAACAGAAAGGCTGAAAATTAGTGGAGGGGTTGTTGTAGGGATACTTTAGGTGGGGCTCTGCAAGCAGCCTTTACAGCTTTGCCAAAAGGTGCCAAGCCAGGCAGCCCTTCTTTCAGGCCCGAAGCAAATGGTTTTGAGAGTGGACCTTGCCTGTGGACTTTAGAAATGGGTGATTACATTTCATATATTCTCATAGATCGTTTTCTTTAAACAATAGCTCATATTTTGCATCTTTATCCCAGTTGGCAGGTTGACCCTTTGTTTTGGTCCCTCAAGCTTATTTCCCAAGGGAAACAGAGTAAAGGAACATGTATCATGGTTTGATAGTGAGGGTAGGAGTGGGGGAGTTGCTAATGAGGAGAGCAACTTCTGGTTGGGTTGGTAGCCCTTGGATTCTGGTCAGCAGGCTTTTTGGAATGTGCTAGATGAGGCCAAAACAGTGACAACTGGAAATGCTTCAGAAGAAAAGGTTCAGCTGAGTTGAGACAAGGATGAGAGGGGAGGAGGAGATGATGGCTCTTGTGTGACGTGCTCCTGCACAATTCTTGCTGTCAGTCTTTCTCATCTGATTGGGGGCCAGCACAGAATGTAATGGATGGGACTCAAGAGGTTTGGGAGCTTCTGTGGCTCTGTCACTATCCCACTGTATGACCTTAGGCAAATCTTTTTCCAAGCCTAGGCAGTTTCCTTCTCTGTGACAAGGAGTTACCATCCCCCATCAGGGGAATTTCTGAGACGGGCAAATAGTGGATGAGGGAGTGGGGAGCACTTTATAAACTGGTAAGTACCCTGAATTGGGTGCAGGATATGTGTTAATTTGCATTTCTTTTGATATTGGTACTTCAGCTAAGTTTGAATTGTTGACCTTTCTGGCCTGGGCTAGTTGAAATTCCCAGATAATCCGGAGTTGTTAGCAGTAGCTGACTGGAGGCAACTTTTTGGTCCCTGAATATCAAAGTTTGGCTAAAAGAGAAACTAAAGCCTCCTGTAAGGTTACCCTCATTTACCATTTGGGGAAACTGAGGTCCAAGGTGGTTTGGTGACTTATTCACAGAGCCTTGGGAAGCACCCTATTTAACCCTGCCTGAGGTAGTTTTGATGCTACAATTTGTCCAACTGTAATTTGAATAAATATTTAAAAAATTCAATGCTATGTTTTTTAACCTCTGCTATACAATGCATTGTATTTGATACTTAATGTACATTGGTTTTGTTCTTTACAGTAGCTTTAAGAGGTAGACATCTTAATAGCTTCATTTTTCAGTTGAGGAAACTAAAAGAACCTGCTGATTTCTCCCAGGTCAGGCATAGCTGATTACAGTGCAGAACTGGCTGACTTTCAGGGGTGGAGGGCAGTGGCAGGGCTCCATTCCTTCCTCATTCCTCTCCATTCCTTCCTCAGCCCAACTCTATGCACAATCATAGGGTGGGCCCAGTGTGGGCTTGCCCCCAGGAAAACTGCTTGGAGGAGTTTTGAGGAATTGTAGCTTATTGAGGCCATGCTTCTGGAGCTACTTCATAAATCCACATACTTCTTCCTTGAACCTGGCCTTCTCTAAGTTGGCTAAGCTGGCCCCAGGAAGCTGGGCTGGAAAGTGCAAGGCTCAGGCTGCAGCTATTTTCTCCTCACCAAGAAGGGTCCCTGAGGCAGATTTGTGGTTGGTGTCCTGCCTGTGTTTTGAGAGGAGGGGGAAGGAAGAATCTCCGTGCAAGTATCCAACCTTCCACTGGTCCCAGAATGGACTGAAGCTGGCCCTGGAAGCAGGGATGGACACAGCCCACACCTTGCCATGACAGCAGCAGCTGCAACAAATAGCTCTTGTCTGGGGCCACAAACTAGCCTTAGAGGATTCCTTTAACCCAATAGTCTACCTGAAATTTAGACAGCCACACGGGTTGAAAAAACTAAGCATTATAGGGCCCTGTGTTTGGCAGGACCACTTTCTTGGCAGGAACTAAGATGGGAGTCAGTCCCAGCCTGGGGAATCTGCAAAATCTGTCTCTTGCTGTCTCCTTTGCCTTCGCCTGGATATTGAACTCTATGGCCTAAGTAAAGGCAGCATAGCTCAATGAGGGACAACGCTGGGACCTGGAGGGGTAGCAAGGAAAGTAGCATAGAGTCAAAGGGGATACGTGGGGCTACCAGCTATGAGTTATTACTGCCACCTACTGTCTTACTGTCTTGGAGGAAAGCAGACAGACACTGTGAGTGGCTATGGGGAGTTACATGGCCCTGGGAAGAACTAGGCAGGGAAATGAGAGATAGCATAATTTCAAGGCTGGCTCTTGCCAGCAAAGACAACCTTGGGCCTCTTAGGAAGAAGGCCTGAATCTAGAGGGTGAGAATCTCAGTCCCAGGACACAATCCTGCCTACTTCACTCATTCCCACTACACAGTCACAGGGTTTTTAAAACTGCCTTTAGGAGAGGACTTTGTATAAATCCAGACACATGTCTTTAAAATTCCCTCACACTTGGCTCCTCCTCAGTGAGGGCCAAGACAGGTGGTCCCTCAGGCTCCCTACAGTAAATGACTCTCCCAAAGGAGTGGCCTTTTACACATGGTCTACTACTTCCTAAGTAACTGGGACCTGACCAGGAAGGTGATAATAATAACAGAAATGCCAGTCTTTCTCATTTGCACTAAACTTTACAGTTTACAAAATGCTTTTGGTATCCATTATCCCATCTAACCCGCACACCACTGCAGTGGACTAGGTAGATGAGGGGGGTAGATAGGAGAGATGGTTTGATCTCCCTTCACAGAGGTTTGCCTTGGCCTATTAGGATCCCCTAGCATTGCCTGGACTCCAGTCCGTGGCCCATGGTTACTTTCAAAACATACTACAGATGCCTGTGGCAGGGAAGAGGACAATATAGAGAACAGTGGGCTGGCCTCTACCCCAATGGAGCACAGCAATAAGGGCAGCAGAAGGTCAAAGGGACTGCCCCATGGCCCTAAACCCAGCAGGACAATTCAGCCTTTGATTCACAAGGAAATCTAGGCTCATACTATTTTTCACTTGGCCTGTGGTCTTCCTTGATGCCAATTCAAACTTACTAGTCTCACCCATATCTCCCCCTAAATCACTGCCATTTCTACTCAGATTGAATGTCTTCTCTTCAGTGTAGCTTTTCTGAGCCCAGGGTCTGCCTTTTTGCCTTTCAAATGTATCCTAGGATATGATATGATAACAAGGTATGTAGAATTATAACCTTCCACCAAAGCTTAAGCAATAATAGAGGCTTTTCTTAAGGCCTATATCATGCTGTGCTTTCAGATTGTTACATATAGATTTCTCTACCAGTTAGCATAGGAATTTCCCAAAAGCAAGGGCTAGGAGTTCCCCCTTCTTGTCTTGCCTTGCATTACTGTGCTCAATGTCTATCACTTACCAAATGTTAGTAGAGGTTTGTTTCATGAATTCCACAAAGGGGAATACAATTTCACAAACAACTGCACTATTGCTACCCCATCTCTCATGCCCACACCATAATGACAGTAATTTCAGGGCTGAGGTAAAAACATGTTTTTGCTTTGGAAAGTAGGGGGCTCAAATATATGACAGGGCCCCTACACCATCAGACCCTGAGGTCAGGTCTCTTGGGTCATTGTGTGTGTATGTATGATTATGTATTGCAGGATGGGGGCTGCACTGTCTACTGGGGCTTTCAGTTGCAGGATTAAACTGGAACAATGTCACATGAAAATATGTCACACAGGAAAAATACCCTAACCTGAGCAGAGGGCAATACAAATTTCTGCAGAGAGGGTATCAGATGAGTTTTTTTTTTTTTCTATTTTATTTTCTGCAAAGCCAGATATTATCTTGCTCCAATTTTAGTATTCGGTTCTGCAGAGTGCCCCTGATGGAAACCTGATCGCACTGATGATTCAAATCAAGCTAAGCAAGGCTCAAGGTACAAAATTAGTGTTTGCCAAACATGATCAAGGCTCCAGGAAGGGTCCTCTAATGAGGTCAGAGGCTCTCTCCACCGCCAAGTGCTGGTCCATTATCTCCCACTGAAGGTGAATGCAACCCAGCAGGACAATTCTTATTATGGTAGCAACCAATCACAGGGATGATGTGCTATACAGCTGCTTCTACTCCAAGTGGTGCTTACCTCTCTCTCTTGCTCCCAGAGCTAGTGGCTACTTACAGAGGAGGGACATAGTGGTGAGGAACTTTTCAGGGAAGGGTTACTGGGTTTTAGCAGACTGCTCACTGATCCAGCCACTGACCAGCTGTAGTGACTGAAATGAATACATCAGTCCTGGAGGGGGAACATGTGTTGTAGCTCGGGGTAGGTGGTAGGTTTTTTCCCCTTCTTTTTATTCCATCTCTAGAATTTGGACGTTCAGAGTTTTGTGAGCCTAGACTAGAAAGTTGTGCCTTGCACTAGGTTTACTTACTTAAATACATGTTGAGAGCCTGATTCCCAGGCCAGGAACATGACTCATATGGAGTTGTGCCTTCAAGGAGTTCTCTTTGTACATGGAGGAGCTACATGGGTGCCAAAATAATGAGAGGAGTGGAGAAGAAATAGTCTGCCTCATGGTTCTAAAGTAGAATTTGGGATTCCAGTGACTAAGGGCCATATTAAAATCTCTTCCCAGCAGGATAGTCAATAGAATCTGACCTAGACCTACCCCACAGATAACCACTATGGGGGCGGTATTGCTAGGCTTCTTGGGATGAGGACACTGAAGCCCAGAGAATTCCTTGCTCCAAGGCCACCATGTATTCTTAGAAGATCCTGGATTGCAGTTCTGGAATGTGAGTCTGTGAGGTTCCTACTCTGAAGGTCCTAGAGCATGGTACCGCCAGCAGTTTAGAAAGCTTGCAAAGACAAGGCGAAGCTTCAGGTATACTTGTCTTTCCTGCCCTAGGAAAAATGTCCGTGAGAGTCTGGGCTAACGTGAATTCGATGCCTGGACCGCGCAGAGCTCAGTGAGGACTCAATGAGCTATTTTTGCCAGATGCTTTTCAAAAATTCTATGTCACCAGAGCTGACCTACCTCTTGTCTTTTCTGCCTCTCCCTAACACACCTCCTTTGATAACTCCTCCCACATCCACTGGCATCACTGGGCCTTTCTCACATCTGCAGTTTCCCCTGCTCAGTGAAAGAGGGTAGGGATGATGACTGCCTGTTGTGCACTGTAGGGTTTTGCTGTCTTGAGGCCCAGAGGAGGTTGGGGCAGCAAGCCAAGCACATGGAGTGCATTAAGTTTTTCCCTGCATTTTCTCTTTCTTTCTGGTTCCACTCAAGTCTGAAACCACAGACACCTGTGAAAACAAACTCTGCCTGGATGCTTGCTCACCAATACTGTGTCTCTGTTTTTATCTTGCTCATCTCCTCCAGGCCCAACTATGATGCTTCCTGACTGATGATGTTATGATAGTGCCCAGAAGCCAGAAGGCTGCATTTTCAGCTGAACATACCTGAGTTGTCCCCATCACCATGGAGACCCGAAAAGATGAAGCTACTCAGGCCAAGGGAGCAGCAGCCTCTGTGGATACCCAGAACCAAGGGTCGGAGAAAGGAGCCAAGAACAAGGCAGCTGAGACAACAGAAGGGCCAGGGTCAGAGCCACCCTCATCTGGCCCAGGTAGGCTGAAGAAAACTGCCATGAAACTCTTTGGTGGCAAGAAGGGCATCTGTACCCTGCCTAGTTTCTTTGGAGGGGGACGGAGCAAAGGTTCTGGGAAAAGCAGCTCCAAGAAGGGTATTAGCAAGAGCAGGACCCATGATGGCTTGAGTGAAGCAGCCCGTAGCCAAGAAGACATTGTCATTGAAGGAACTGGCCTCTCCTTACCTTTGCCTGAGTCACCCTGCCAACTTCCCAGTTCTCAGAGTGCCCATGGTGCTTTGGAGACAGGTTCCAAATGCAAGATGTCTGTGGCTGGAGCCATAGAGAAAACTGGGGTTGAGAAAGTTTCCTCTGTGAACAAGCCAAAGAAAGGCCTGAAAGGATTTTTCAGTAGTATTCGCCGTCACCGGAAGAATAAAGTCTCTGGTGCTGAGCAGAGTGAGCCAGGAGCCAAGGGACCTGAGGAGGCCAGAGCCAGGCCTCATGAGAATGTGAGCTCGGCCCTTCTGTCCCATGCTGAGGAAACCCTTCAAGATGCAAGAAAGGAAAATTCCAAACCCCAAGATGCTCCTGGACCAAAAATTTATTCAGCATTAGAGCTTTCTCCAGCAGCCACTGAGAAGACAACCTGTAAAAATCCAGAGCAACCCATAGGGGTCTGTGCCTCAGCACTCTTGCAGTCCAAGCCTGCCCCTGAAACCAGTGTCCCAGAAGAGCCTCAGAGCTCAGAAACAGGGGAGAAGGTGGTGATAGGGGATATAAGTCTACTCAATGGCCCTGTAGGGGACCAACTGAGCCTCTTCTTTGGGGATGTCACATCTCTTAAAAGTTTTGACTCACTGACAGGTTGTGGTGACATCATAGCAGAGCAGGACATGGACAGTATGACAGACAGCATGGCCTCTGGAGGCCAGAGGGCCAACCGAGATGGGACCAAGCGAAGTTCTTGCCTGGTTACCTATCAAGGAGGTGGGGAGGAGATGGCCTTGCCAGATGATGATGATGAGGAGGAAGAGGAGGAAGAGGATGTTGAATTAGAGGAGGAGGAAGAAGAAGTCAAAGCAGAAGATGATGACTTAGAATATCTGTGGGCAAGTGCTCAGATGTACCCAAGACCCAATATGAATCTGGGCTATCATCCCACCATTTCACCAGGCCACCAGGGCTACGTGCTGTTTGACCCAGTTCGGTCTTATCCTTGCCTACCTCCTGGAGACCTTTTGACTCCTCAGAGTGACCAGCAAGAATCTGCCCCCAATAGTGATGAGGGATATTATGATTCAACCACACCTGGATTTGAGGATGATTCAGGGGAGGCTCTGGGGCTTATCCGCAGGGATTGCCTGCCCCGAGACAGCTACAGTGGAGATGCCCTCTATGAATTCTATGAGCCAGATGATAGTCTTGAGAACTCCCCACCTGGGGATGACTGCCTTTATGACCTCCATGGTCGCAGCTCTGAGATATTTGACCCCTTCTTGAACATTGAGCCCTTTTCTTCCTCTCGGCCACCTGGGACAATGGAGACAGAAGAAGAGCGGCTAGTGACCATACAGAAGCAGTTGTTGTATTGGGAACTTCGGCGGGAGCAGCTCGAAGCCCAAGAGGCCCGGGAGGCACACACCAGGGAGACCTATACCCAAGAAACTCATGCAAGGGAGGCTCATGCCCGAGAAGCCCATAACCAGGAAGCTCATGTGAGAGTGGCCCGAGGCCAAGAGTCCTATGCCAGGGAGACTTGTGCCCGAGAGGCCTGTGCTAGGGAGGTCCAGGCCCGAAAGGCTCGTGGTCGAGAGGCCCAAGTCAGACAGCTCCAGGTACGGCAAGAGAAGCCCATTATGGAGTATCAGATGAGACCCTTAGGCCCATCAGTGATGGGCCTGGTGGTAGGATCATCAGGGGCTTCTCAGACTTCACACCGAGGAACCACATCGGCTTTCCCTACCACTGCAAGCAGCGAGCCAGACTGGAGGGACTTCCGTCCTCTGGAGAAGCGTTTTGAGGGAACCTGCTCCAAGAAGGATCAAAGTACCTGCCTGATGCAGCTCTTCCAGAGTGATGCTATGTTTGAGCCAGACATGCAAGAAGCAAATTTTGGAGGATCTCCCAGGAGGGCCTACCCTACTTATTCACCCCCTGAAGAGCCAGAGGAAGAGGAGGTTGAGAAGGAAGGGAATGCCACTGTGAGTTTCTCACAAGCCCTTGTGGAGTTTACCAGCAATGGGAACCTCTTCTCCAGCATGTCCTGTAGCTCTGACTCTGACTCATCCTTTACTCAAAACCTCCCTGAGCTGCCCCCGATGGTGACCTTTGACATTGCTGATGTGGAACGGGATGGGGAAGGCAAATGTGAAGAGAATCCTGAATTACACAATGATGAGGACCTTGCAGCCTCTTTGGAAGCTTTTGAACTGGGCTACTATCAGAAACATGCCTTTAACAACTACCGCAGCCGATTCTACCAAGGTCTGCCCTGGGGTGTGAGTAGTCTCCCTCGATACTTGGGACTGCCTGGCATGCACTCACGACCCCCACCTGCTGCCATGGCCCTCAACAGGAGGAGTCGCTCCCTTGATACTGCAGAGACTCTGGAGCAGGAGCTATCCAATTCCCACCTTGCCCAGGGCTACATGGACCCTGATGAGCTTCAGGCTCAACAGGAAGATTCCGATGAAGAAGAAGAGGAAGAATGGGGCAGAGACAGTCCCTTGTCCCTCTATACTGAACCTCCAGGGGCCTACGACTGGCCTGGCTGGGCTCCCTGTCCTCTCCCAGTGGGGACGGCCCCTGCCTGGATAAGTACCAGCCAGTTGGATGAGCCTTCTAGCCAGTCTCCATATAGGCAGGCAGCCTGTTGCATACCTCCTGTGGCTATGTCAGTATTGCTGTCAGTATCAGGGCCAGAGTCAAGGGCAGTCGAGGAATCTGGGCCTCAACTAGCTCGGCCTTCACATCTACCCCTTCCCATGGGCCCTTGCTATAAGCTCCAGCCACAGGCCTCCCATAGTGTAAGGGCCAGGCCTCGAGATAAGCTGTTGTCTGCTGATGAGCCCAGTTACTCCTCCAGTTCTGGAGGCTTCAGTCCCAGCCCTCTATCCCAGGTCAAGCCTGTGGGCATTACCCATGGCATCCCTCAGCTGCCCAGGATCCAGCCTGAACCTCTGCATCCTCAGCCCATTCACTATGGGGCTTCCAGCCTTGATCTGTCAAAGGAAAAGGCTGAGCATTGTGCCTCTCCACCAGAATGGAAACCTAGCTGAGCAGTCATCATCAATTCTGGAGTGGGCGCATGGGGCCTGAGCATGGGAATGGGGATCAAGGATTGGGCAGAGGGGTTGGAGGGTGGGGGTTGCTGTATAACTTGAAAATCCTTTTGCCCACAAAAAGCTCCTATGAGTTTTCACCTTCATTTTCCCACTTCCCTCTTCTGCCATCCATGGCCACATTCAGCTCAGTATATCTGCCCCAGGAGGGTGCTGCTGCTGTGCTCTGATTTTTGCTTTCAGGGTTTCTTCTTGTGACCCATGTAAGGTTTGGGATGCTGTAATTTTGTGCCTATTCCAGTTGCCAAGTTAGTGAGTTTATATATAGCATGCATCCTTGACAGGCTGAACCCTTAGTGCCCCCTGCCACCTCACTACCCAGTGAATGATGAACAGCTAGGTCTGCACTGCCTTTTATGTGGGGACAGGGGGCTTGTTTGCTGTTAGCAATGTGAAATTATGGTACAGACCCTCCCCACCCCCACTCCATCCTGTCTTGGCATAGCTTCCACCATTATATCAAATGACTATAATCTATTTGTTCCAGCTAGCTGTCCTTAGAAAGGATCGTGTAGCATATATTTCACTGCCTACTGCTGTGGACTTTGTCATCATAACCAGATGGGGGCCTTTAAACCTGGCCTGCCACAGCTTGGGTTGAAGAAAAAATGCTAATTCCTTAATGGGGTGATCAAATCAATCCAGTTTCAAACAGAAGACAAAATAGGCTTCTATTATAGACACTGCTGTAAGTTTTGAGCTCTGGAATGATAGGATTTTTTTTTTCTTTTTCCTCTCTTAAGCTTGTGACTTCCGAAGTTGCAGATGCTTTTAAATTTTGGTTCTTTTTTTCCTCCAAAGGAATTTTCATAATTTCATCACAAAGAATCCATTCTTTTAATTGAGATACGAGAAGAGAAGCAGCCTAAATTAGGCTCAGCTATAGGAGTTAGGGTTTTTGCAGGTTCCAGGGGAAGGATAGGAAATGGAGGTCCATTTGTCCCAGCCAGCGGGAAAGAGGATTTCAGAGTTTGCAGAGCTTGAGGCAACCCAGCTTCTTAGAAGGGAAAATTGCTTTCCCCCCAAAACACAAAAAGTTCCTTATGCCTTTCCTACCCATTCATTTATATGCTGTAAAGAGGCTCCAGAAAGCACTCCCAAGAGAGGGTAACAAAGGCATCTAGGCTGTTGGTCTGGACTCAAGAATTTTCATTTTCCATTATCTAAGTCCTTAGCATCATCAAAGGACCAGGCTGCTTGATAGGAAAGACTGTGATCTGCCCTCACTCTGCCAAGCTTCAGGATGCTCATTTACATGGCATTTGCAGCCTTTTATGGAATGAATGGCACCCTCTTTTCTCCTGCATCCACACAATTGTAATGTTAAACTAGCTTAGAAATACTGGTGGGGAAAAGTCGCTGTCAGGAAGACATTGCAACAGGCTGATCTTTCCAGGCTCAGCCTCTCAATCACCAATATGAGAGGGTTCCTTTTAAATTTCTTTATTGGAAATAGTATATGGAACATATTTTGTCTGGGTGTGTTGACCCAAATTATGATCCTTGCTTCTCCCATGGCCACTCCTGTTCTTGCACTTACCCCTACCCATTTCCTTGCCTGTTAAGAAAAGAGGTCAGCAGGACACCTGAGATGGCAATTTGGCTTGGGAATAGATGCCAGCCTCCCCCCTTCTAGTCACAAAGGTGACTTTGTGCACAAATTGCTCCTTTGCCAGGAGATATGTTTGTACTGGTCTTTGTCACCATTTCTCAGATTGGAGTTGGCCCAGTGCCCCTCCCCCAAATCAGGTTGTGTGGTAGTAGCTGTATCCCTAGAAGCATCACATAAGTTTGCATGGCACTAAACACTACCACTCTAGGAACCCAGACTAGCTCTCTGGGCTGACTTTGCATCACGAACAAATATATCAGTTCTGGAGCTGGAGAGTGAAATAGGGTGAAGAAGGCCCTCCTCACACCAAACACAGCATTCCAGCAGAGAAGTGCCCAAATTCCAACCTGTCCTTTCACCAAAGTTTCCCTAGGAAGATGGGGCTGAAATTGACCTGTTCGGCAGGAAGTAAACACTCACCAAATGCCTTTACAATAGGGGAAAACCCACCACTTGCCTCCTCTGTCTCTGCTTGTGCTTTAGGGCAGCTCAAGCTCTTGACTGAATGTGGACTGTGGCAGCCACAGCAGGTAATAGAGCCATCACCAGCCTCCACAACTCATTGGGCCACCAGCCTATCTGGGAAGAGAAAAATTAGGTGCTCAGCCTTTAGCCAGGGGCAGCAAGAGGTGCTGCCTCTGAAGGAAGCAATCATAGCCCAGGAATACTTTTCTGGGCTTTGGAAGTTTGCATACCACAGAGTGGGGCCTAGGCCTGAATAGCAGCTTACAGTTTGGACATTGATGCCTGCAAGTTTTTTCACTGTCCTGCCCAGCCTAAGGATAGGATCCTCACTACCAGAAGTGGGGCAGATAGAGGTCATGGCTGCAGAAGCAGACTCCTCTAGAATCTCATTCTGGGTCTAAGTAGTTCCTAGCCAAATCCCAGCTGCAGGTTGAAGAGGAAGAGAGACCTGCCTAGGGACATGTGATGGCAGTGCAGGGTGACACTGGGAGAGCCAGCCAAGCTCCAGACCTCTTCCCAAGTGCTTGCTTGGCTGACACCAAATATCCCCTGAATATAGGTGTCAATGTCAAGTCCGTACTTAGGTTGTGACCAGACAAACACCATGTCTGCATTGCAAGGTCTTGGGATACTGCTTTTGGATGAGACTTCAAGGGAAGATATGACTTGAGTGGAGGTGGCTGTCCTCATCTCTCTACCCAGCAGGCTTATTTAATGCTAGACAGCTCTGGTCATGATAATTCCCAAAAGAAACTGGTCCATTGAGTACCAGTGACTGGATGGACAAGGCCACCCAGCAGGCCTCTCTAGGTCCCTCAGTTTCTCAGTGCTTTAGCACCTTTGAGGAAGCCCTGCCTTAGTGCCCAGATAGGGTCTGCTCTGCCCAACTTGGGCACCAGTTTGAGTCTCCTGGGCCAAAGGCTTTGGTCAACACTAGTCTCCCTCCTCTGTGCTATACCAAGGAGGAAGGTAGCTTCTCACACACAGGGTATGTTTTCCCATATCCTGCTGCCAGCCACTTACCCACCCTTGCCAGTGCCACCACCCACCACCCAACCTTCCCTCAGCCAGACCCAGTTGCTAGAGGGAGGCATGGGGGGATTAGCAGGGAGACTTCAAGTTTACCCATGTCTATGTTGCATTCAAGTTGTTTTTAATATATATATATATATATATATATATATATATATATATATATATATATATTCAATTATCTATTTTTGTATTATTTGCATTTCTTAATCATGGAAAACAATGTTTATCAGTTGTTCTTTTCTGATTTATTTTTAAGCGGTGCTGTTTACGGTTTTAAACAAAACAATGATGACACAAAAATTGCTGCTTATGCAGAGGGCTGGCATCTCAACTGCCCAGAGCCCTCACACTCTCCCCCTCTCCCCAGCCCTGATGTATCACACTGTTCATCCCCTCCTTCCATGATAGGAGCAAAAGAAGATGCCCAGGTACTAAGACAAATGCCAGGCATGTGGAACCAGGCGTGTTGTTTTATGGCTTTATTTTATTTTTTTTTCCTTTTTGGACCTTGCCCCTTTCCTCTTTGTAGACCTTCTGGAAGTACTCATGTCTTTGCCTCACTCTCTTTTTTACTCCTTATGTTCTGTGCTTTTGTTTTGAAACTAGAGTGCCCATGTTGTACTGTTTGTCATGTTGAGTTTCTCCAAAGGAACATTTTGGGGACAGGAATATTCTCCATTCATTGGGGAGGGCAGAAGGTTTCAACCACATCCTGTCTCCCCAAGAAGTTGGGAGAGACAGATGGCAGTGATGTTTGAAGCATCAGGAATTAGCCATCTTATTGAGGAAACCCTTGCATAAGACTTACCAAGAGCTCAGTTGATTGAGACATTCACCCAGAAGAGACATTGGAGACCTACTTGACCCCTATGCTGCTTTGGGGGAATCTCTCCCCTTACCACCATTCCTGCTCCCCTGCCCTCCTCCAGCTAAGACATGGATGGTACTTTGGGAAATAGTGACTGTCAGGGTGATGATGGCTTACTGGCCTGATCCCCACTTTTTTATCCAATAGTCACTCCAAAGAAGAAAGTTCACATGGCATGTATATGTATAAAAGTTGGGCTTACTGAGAGGCAGGGCTTTAATTATTCCTGTTTACTATTGGTGCTTATTTTCCCTGCTGTATACTGGGGTCGGGTGGGAGGGAAGAAACCAGGAATGTATATTTAGCTCATTTAAATAAAATGGCTGGGGGACAGAGGGAAGAAATTAGGAACTGTAGTAAATCCCAACCCCGGGTATAAGAGGTCTTTCTCTCACAGTGCAGAAAGGGGAGCATGGATCCTAGATGTGCCCTAGCTTCCCTTTCTTTATTCCTGAGACATCACGGAATTGCTTGGATTGTGACCTTTCCAATCCTAATTCTCACTGACATCTGGATATCTTTATGAACTTCCTGTTTGTAACAACATATACTTCTTTTGCTGAATGCTAATAAACTGGGTTCAAGAGGGACCCCCCAGTCACTAAAGTGCATTCTTGTTGTTTTTTTCCATAGCAACATGCCTGTGTCCCAAAGTTTCTGGCTTTTTCCTTAAAGGGAAATTGAGGCAGCAAGGAGGTGAGCCTCCTACTGATGGCCCCATCAAAAGGTGGGACTTTCAGGCCAAGCTATAGGAATGGCATCCTTCACCAGGCTATGGGCAGATATGAGAGGCTGGCCAGGCAGCTGCTTGCCTCACATATTCAGCCATGGGGTTGAGTGGGGAGCATGTGGCTTCTGCCTCTTATTGTAGGGCATCTCATCTGGTAGGCACCAGAGGTGTACCATAGTAATATAATAACCCAGTCATGTTGGGATCATGTTCTTCCCTAGATCATCAAGAAGCCCTACCTGTGCCATCAACCAGGAGAAAGTAATTGTGCTAATGGCTTTGGTTTCTCTAATCCAGATACTTCTCTTTGGTCCCTGATAAGTAAGGGTGTCTGACACCTGATGGTGGGCTTTCTTGAGTTCCAGCCAATTTCTATGTCAAAGCCAGAAGGCCTGAAATAGCAGCTGCTTGAAAGTGCTGTGGACAGTGCTGCCACAGACACAATTAGAGGGCTTGGACCCCTTCACAGACTAGCAAAGAAGCTTGGTGGCCTCTAGGACCTCATGAGTCAAGCAAAGCCAAAATAAATCAAATTATCAAGAGAACCACCTGAGAGGAGAGATGATAACTCATGGAAATTGAATACTCTACCATGGACTGCTCATGGAAGGAAGAAGAAAGTCAGGTTTGCTCTGGGATCTTCTGGAACAACACTTTCTCGGGGTCTTATTACATCCACTTGAAATTCACAGCGGTTCTGGAGTCAAGGAAGCCAGGGTTTATACCCTAATTTTTGCCCCTCATTCATCAATAGAGACTTGAACAAATAATTTCTCCTTCTGAGTCTCAGTTTATGGATATGTGAGTGGCATGGACATAGACTTGACTACACTAGTTTCCATATGCAAGTTGGATGACTGGGCTATATCAGACACATGAAACTTTTTCAGCTACCTAAGTCCACCATTGTCCACCCTGATTTTGACTCATTTGGCCTTGGTGGAGTTCTTTTTTGTGGTACTAATACATTGGGCCTGCTGGATGAGCTCAGGGGTAAGAGTGCCTCCTGTTCTGTGACTGGTGGCCACCAAGGGAGTCCTTTGCAAAGCTGAAAGGGACATTGGTGGAGGGAACTTCTTAAGACCTTCCTTAGATCATCAAGAAAACAACCACAGTCAGCTCTATTGCTGGTCCATCTGAGGGCTGGGATTGTGCTTAGCAAATGGGTTGCCTTGGTTCCTAGTTTTTGTTAGAGCAGATGAAACTCAATAGATAAGAGACCTTTGTGGAAGCCTTTTGGAGGGTGTTGTGGGCAAGTTGCTGGTTTCCATTGCTCCCATATGACTGGGTTTGGGACCCTACTGACTGTGTTCTCTCCCTAGATAATTTCTAGATGTAGTCTGTGCTTCATGGTTTCTAGGAGCAACACCTAGTCAATAAGTGCAAATGACCTGAGGGCATCACTTTCAAGTCGGCAATCTCCATTATCACCTAAAAGGCCCCTGGAAAAGGTGAGCAAAGCAGATGATTTTAACTCTGCTTTACAAATGAAGAAATAAAGGCATGGAGAAGTGAAATGACTTGCTCATGGTAATATAGAACATTGACTGCAAGTCAAAATGAGAGAAAGAGGGTGGGCAGGCTGGGATGGAAAAGGTGGTGGAAGAGAAAGATTATTGCTAATAATTCTCCAAGTGCAGAATGAATAATATCATTGACTAGGGGCCCGGTGCACAAAAATTTGTGCACTCGGGGTGGAGAGAGTCCCTCAGTCCGGCCTGTGCCCTCTCACAGTCTGGGACCCCTCAGTGGATGTCCTATGATGGCCCCAGTCTGCCAGGCACCTTTTGTGTGTGTGTGTGTGTGTGTGTGTGTGGCCACTGGGGACCTGCCCCCAGCTGCATCTGAGGCTCGGAGCAGTCCTCCTGTGTGTGTCTACCTGCTGGGGACCTGCCACCAG
>PVJC01034041.1:0-19031 GCA_004026665.1 Murina feae
AGGAAGATGGGCAGTAGGCAAGCTTGGGAGGCAGGCCGCACCCAGCCCTGGCCACAGCTCAAAAAAGAGAACAACATGCAGGGGAGGGCAAGAGTCTGAGAGATCAACATAGAGGGGGTGCCTGCTCCAAGCCTCCACGGTGTGCCTGGGGGCAGGTCCCCAGCAGGTAGACACACACAGGAGGACTGCTCCGAGCCTCTGATGCGGCTGGGGGCAGGTCCCCACTGGTGACACACACACATATACACACACACACAAAAGGCGCCTGGCAGACTGGGGCCATCATAGGACATCCACTGAGGGGTCCCAGACTGTGAGAGGGCACAGGTCGGGCTGAGGGACTCCCTGCACCCCGAGTGCACAAATTTTTGTGCACCGGGCCCCTAGTCTTCTATAATTGATACACTGTTCCTTTAAGGCGGCCTTCTAACTAACTGAAGCCTCCTCTTTGCTTCACCTCGCAGCGTCTATAATGAAACAATTGTTACTTTTACTGGTTAGGCCCAAGCTGCTCTTTCCTTCAGCTCCGGAGGATTCTATGATTGTTACATTGTTTCAAAGCTGTGTTTCGCTAGAGGCAGTTTAATCGGAGCTGAGCTGAGCGGGCACAGCTTCACTTTCGCTCCTGCCGCAATGGAAAGGGCTGTTTACTCAGGTCCGTGAGTGGCGGCCGCCATGTTGGCTGGGCTAATTTGCATACAGCTGCTCTGATTGGCTGGTGGGTGTGGCTTACCCTGTCTCAGAGAAACGGTTAATTTTAATATTTCGCTTTTATAGAGTAGACTAGAGGCCCGGTGCATGGATTCATGCATGGGTGGGGTCCCTCCATCTGGCCAGCGATTAGGTCCTTCTCACTGAGTCCCAATCAGGCTGACTGGCTGGGGGGAGGGACAAGGGGAGATTGACTGGCTGTGGGAGCACCAGGGGTCAGCTCCTGCATTGTGTGTCTTCCCCCTGGTGGTCAGTGCACATCATAGCAACTGGTCAACTGATCATTTGGTAGGCTTTTATATAGATACATTTTTATTGATTTCAGAAAGGAAGAAAGAGGGAGGGAGAGAGAAACATCAATGATGAGAGAGACTCATTGATTAGCTACAAGTCCAATACTGGAGATCAAGCCCTGCAACCTGGGTATGCGCCCTGACTGGTAATCAAACTGCGACCTTCTGGTTCATAAGGAGATGCTCAACCTTTGAGCCATGCTGGCTGGACTATAATATTTAATTTTCAATGTAAGTATATATTTAAATCCATGCTATTGAATATTACTTAGAAAGACTTTTTCTCAATCTCGTGAAAAAGTTTATTCAAATGACTCACTCACATCTTTCTACACTCTACTCATCAGTAAAGTCACTTTTTTAGTCTAAAGTCCGTTTTCTAAAATATAGCATCTTCATTTCTAGGTTGTTAGAGATAAATTATCGTTTTTATTTAAATATACATGATACTGCAACTGGAACTGTTACCTTCTCTGGTGCCAAAAAATTACTTAAGTCAGTTTTTCCATTTGATTTTACATGCACTGGTTTTACACACACATGATATAATTACAAAATTGGTATTAAAAATGTCTTTGCCTTACTTATTACTTCCACTAGTGAATTCTGAAAATATCTGAAACTAAACACTGATGGAAAATCATGTTAATTTATAATATGTCACCACAAAGAATTCTTGGCTATTCAAAATAAAGCCATTGACATAGCTGCCTCTAAAACGAGAGATGTTTACATGTTTTTCTCAGGTGGGTGATTTCTTAGGGAGGAGAGTGCTCACCTTATATTCCAGTAATCAGAGTACCTCTGTATTAACTTCTCTATGCACAGGGTGTGGGGTGGGGGATAAAAAAAAAGTCTGCCCTAGGTCAGTCACTCTCAAGTTTGCTGGTTATCATAATCTCCCAAAGAGCTTGTTAAAGCACCAACTCCTGGGATACATTCCCAAGTTCCTGATCCCATGGAATAAGGTGGAGTCTGAGAAGTGGCATTCTTTAAACGTTTCCAGGTGGTAATGATGTTGCTGGTCCAAGACCTCATTTTGGTCCAGATTATTCTAAACTTTGCTCATCATGTTAAGGATTTGGATTTTATTCTCAGCTATGGGAAGTCAGAGAAATTTCAAGCAAGGAAATGATATTACAAGATTTGTGGTTCTTAATATCACTCTGACAGCAATATGGACAATGGAGCTTTCATATATAACGTATTTCATATACTCTAATATGTGTACTTTTCATATGTACAATTCCTAATAGCAGGATGCATATTGCAATCAATAGTGTTTCAAGTTTAATAGGCAGTGAATTTTCCTTCTCGGTGGTAAATAAAATAATGGTGTGTATTATAATTCATTAAAAAACAGTATCATTATTATACAGTATTGCTGTAAGAGGGAAAGCATGCTTTACTTCCATTTTATACATGAGGATTTTAGGACAGTATAAGAGATCCAGCCTCTGTTCCAGATCATATGGCTAGTAAATAACAGGTCCAAAATTATAAATCCAAAATTTTTGACACATAAGCCTAACATGACACAGCTTACAATAATGATCTGTAGGTTGGTTGCCGAAAGAAGGGAAGGAAATAGAGAGCAAACCAGAACACTTCAACAGGAGCCAAGAAAAGATTTTATGTACCAGGTGTAAAATACCAAATTTAAGCAATTAAAATGAATTGCTTCAAGATTTTTATTAAGAAACTATAAATAAGGGAAAACCACCGAATGTACCACTTCCACACATGCAGAGAGAGAATCAAACAGCAGTTTGGGAACTCTGTTTCACACAGTGCTACAAGATACAAAAGATGACAGTAATGTCTCTGATGAGAGAGGCAATGGTTTCAAGGTTCACTTTAAATTATAGTAGGTGATACCATGAAGTCAGCTTTATGCCAAGATGAGTCCTGGGCTTGATGGGACAGCCACCAGAATGCCATGCACTATCAGCTTTCTAAGAGACTACCAGAAACCCAAGACATTTCAGCAACAGCAGCAACTAACAGAAAAAATAAATTATTGTATGCATTTGATCACTTTTGTTGGAAAAGCTGTAACTTTTTGAAATACCATTCTGTAGGTTGCTAATGTAGTTTTTAATTCTAAAAAGTAAAGGGGAATAAAAATCTAACAAATATTATTTGTCATAATATTCTACATACTCCCACTCCCTATTGCCAGTCTACTAATAAAAGATCTACTAAACCATGCAATCTGCTCAGCACATCCTGGAAAGCATACTTATACCTTTACTTGGATCATTTAAATACTCTAATCTTGATAATCTATCTATTAGGACTGTGCAAATATCTTCCTCAAACAAACCTCCCTTGCTAAAACAACTGAACATTCTGAGGAGGGAACCGTCTGGGGCCCAAATAGTTTTCATCTCTAAAAGGAACTCTAAATATACTACTTAAATCTCTCTCAACTTCTGACTAAAAAAATGCAAACTGACTTAAAAGTGGCCACAAACTTTTGCTGTGCCCTTTATCTATGTTTAAAAACTTGACGTCCTTGCCGGAAGTACCGAGTTGCCACAGGTGGTGTCGATGCCGTAGATGAGACCCGCAGGCGCTGTATGAAGGCTGCAAACTAAGCCTGAAAACCTAAGGAAGCACACCAAGAGCAACTGACCAAGAGGTTTCTATTCTGACTGCTTAGTATTATATTCATTACAAACGTTCAAGTCTTGGACTGATTTAGGGAAAAGCATTTCAATGTTAACAGCCAATAATAACAGCAGTACATTCTGAGAATTAAAGCATTAAAAAAGCCACAGTATTATTCAGTTTGACATAGCTTATGAGCAAAATAACCCGGAGTTAAAGGCAAGGCACATAGCTAAATCAACCCCTCTGTCAGTAACTATCCCCCCAACCAGACAAATGACAAGAGGTCCTAAGCAATGGCTGAATTGTGCTGGGTAAACAACAGCAAAGCAATATTCTTTGGGATTCTAACTAGTGGCAATTAACACCATTTTTAAGTAAAACAGATTCCCTTTAAAGGCACTGCTTGCCTCATCCAATTTCCTAATAGGTGCCTATCAAAATAACTAGACCATCATTATTTTTCTCATCTCTTAGTTGTAAGCAGATGGTAATAAAGTATAAAGCACCCTGAAATGGAGATGTGGTCTGTCCCTGTTCGTGGGAGACCAAGGCCCAGGCCCACAGCCCAGGCTCACTTTGGATGACTCCCACTCTGAAGGAGTCACTCAAGGTACCAGGCAGCAAGCTCACAGTGGGAGGGCTACAGCATTAGGCGTTTCCAGCAGCCACAATGTCCCAAGACTGTTCTAGCAGCAGGACAGTGGCCTCTGCCTGAGTATCAAAATACAGAGGTGGACAAAGGTAGGCTTACAGTTGTAATATGAAGAAATAATACAATAATTAATAAATAATGAGAGAATAAACTGTTTTGTACTCTTTATAATACTTTAAGCAATAAAACAAAAATAAAATTAAAAAAGAATAAACTTTCACAAACTAACCTCTGTCAACCTATTTTTGCCCACCCCTGTGTATCATTTTCAAATATACTCTTAGGATTGGAGAACATGTGATGGGAAGACAGCAATAATTAAAATTACATCTAACAAAATCTGATTAGAACCAGATAGAGGAAATTATCACAATATAAAGCAACAACAGAAAAACTTTTACAGTATGAAAATCGCATTACAGATTTAAGTGCAGTGATATATGGTGATATAAGAATAAGAAAGTCAGATTTCCCTGAAATTAAATTTTTCTCCACCTTTTAAACTAAGGTCTTGTTTTTTGCCTTATTAACCAACTGCTCTTTATTTCCTCACCCCTTTACTCAAAAAAATAAAAATAAAAAAATACTACTTTTTTAAAGATGAATTCTGCTGACATTCCTCATCTCAACAGATTGCATTTCACCTACAGTACACTAAATTCAATCTCTAGATCAAATACATTGAGCGCAACATAAAAAGGTCAAAAGTAAATACCCTATAAACTTATTTTTTCCTCTTATGAAACAATATTGAAGTAATTGTATATGGAAACAGTGTGGAATGATCACATTTTAAAACATTTCTTTAAACTGAGTCCTATGAAGGGTATTAAAAAATCATGTGAGGTGCCATATATTATTCCTTGTTCATAAAGTTCTCTATGTATAAATCCTGGACAGAAATTACAAACAGGCAGAGAGGGAGGGAGGGGAAATATTTTTTTTTAACTTTAAAAGCCAAAACAGATATAGTTTCAGAAAGTATAGGGTGAACTAATAGCTGACCTTTGAACACCACTTGTCTCTAAAAAAGGAAAGATTTCTAGGCAGTGAGAAAAACTACTACTTTTGAAAATGTATTTTTCCCATGTGTTGTTTTTTAAACATGCTCTTGATTTATTTACAGTAGGCCTTTAATTGCCACAAATAAAAATATTTACCTAATATTTACCAAAATATTTGCTGAGTATTTTTAACCATATATATTTATCAAATTTTTACCTACGTGTTTCAGACGCTTAATTAAAGTAATCTTTGTCAATACAATTTCAGTTCACAGCCTGGAATTTTTATTATCACTTTGTTTGTTTGCCGTTTTGCCAAACTGGAAGAGTTTAAAGGTAAAGAGATGTAAAAATTCCAAGTGAAAACACAAAAATGGTGTCAGAATACAAAAGAAATTAACCTTTTAAGAAGAGAAGGTAGGTAAGGAAGGGATGCAAACTTCTTTTTGCCATTTTGCTTCTAAAGAACTCTAATTCTGGCCCTAACCAGTTTGGCTCAGTGGATAGAGCTTCAGCCTATGGACTGAAGGGTCCCAGGTTCATTTCGGGTCAAGGGCATGTACCTTGGTTGTGGGCACATCCCCAGTGGAAGGTGTTGCAGGAGGCAGCTGATCAATGTTTCTCTCTCATCGATGTTTCTAGCTCTCTATCCCTCTCCCTTCCTCTCTGTAAAAAAATCAATAAAATATATTTTTTTTAAAAAGAACTCTAATTATGATACCAAAATTAGATAATGACAAACTGGGGTACAAACAGCACTGTTGGGCTAAATTTAGACATTCCTTCTCTGCAGCATCTACCTAGGTCATTTATTGAATGGTTATCTTGCCCTAAAAACTATGTACATTACCTCAGTTAAATCTCATGATTATACATCTCTATACATTATTATGCTTCATACAGATACAACAACTAGATTGCCTACTTGCCCAGTGTAAACAAAGCAATCGAGTGATCCAGCTCACTCAAAAATCTGGTCTGATTCCAAAGCATGTGATCATTTCTCTGTGCCAAATTCTCCCTCACAAAACAGTACCACCCACCACCTCTTAAACATACATTTCACATACATTATCTCCTTAACCCTCAACGCTCCCTGTGAGGTCAGCATTATCACTTTATTTTAAAGATAAGGAAAACTAAGACTTAAACAAGCAGGTAGCTTGTCATAATTTAGCTTCTGGTACATGGCTGCAAAATCTATATACGTATTATTTTCAATATACTATGCTGCTTTCCATTCTATATTTCTATAAATCTATCATCAGAAGATGACCCCTTCCTTTGTAGTAAACAGTGATTCTGTACAGGATGAAGATCAAGTTAGACAAATTAGACATGATTTTTTGTTACCCTTCACAAGCTCCCATCATCTCTCCAGGCAGACAATCTCTCAAGGATTTACATTATTTTCAGTCACTCCCTCTACGATATCTTTCAAACAGATAAGTGAAAAAGCTGAAAAATATTAGAAGGAAATCTGCCCCAGGAAATGGTCATCAGGACCACTGTCAACAATCTGCCATACTCTGCATAATCTTACTACAAACCCAAACACCAAATCAAGTTTGATATATTTTATTTATTTATTTATTTATTTATTTATTTATTTTTAATATTTTATTGATTTTTCCCAGAGAGGAAGAGAGAGGGATAGTTAGAAACATCGATGAGAGAGAAACATCGATCACCTGCCTCCTGCACACTCCCCACTAGGGACATGCTCAAAAACAAGGTACATGCCCTGGACTGGAATCACACCTGGGACCCTTGAGTCCACAGGCCAATGCTCTATCCACTGAGCCAAACTGGTTAGGGCATGTTTGGTATGTTTTTAAAATAAAAAATTAAATTTTGAAAAAAAAAACCAAGATGGCGGCATAGGTGAATACCAGAATTGCTGTTGTGCACAATGATTTCAAAACTACAACGAAAAGAAAAAACAGACACCACCCAGACACACAGGAAGGCTGGCTGAGTGGAAATTCTACAACTAGAAAGAGACTGAGATGCAGAGGAGGTGTGGAAATAAAGTGCAGAGGTACACAGGCGCACACGTGCGGCGAAGAGGCTCACGGAAAGTGCTGGCAACATTCCGTACCGGAGGGAGGCACAATTTCCCGATGGCTCTGAACTCCAGTTCCAGGCAAGTTTCTGGGGACTCAGAATCATACGGGGAGGAGCTGAACTGTCTGGCACCATCTGGCACCGAGAGGAACTCCAGAGCAGCTTGAGACCTAGTGCCTCTTCAGACAGTGCTGAGTATCAGCCATAGCTGGTTGCTCCACCCTGTAGATTCCCCAAAACACCACCCCACCTAAGCTGCAGGCAGAGGCTTTTGCATATAAAAGGCTGGGAAACCTCAGGCAGAAGCTAAAATAGCACCTCCTTAGAGTTCCATGAGACTGTGTACCCAGTGGTAAGAGCGGGACCACCCAGTCTACAACTCCTCAGATTCATAAGGGACACACTCAGGTGGCAGACTCAGTGGGCACCAAAGCCCCACTGAAACAAGTCTTGCCCTATAACAGTGTCTCCAGCATAGAAGTTCTCCCACCATAGACACAGCTGATTCTCACAGTCAAGTGGCCTGGAGGTCAATTCCTCTCAGTGAAACCAACATCAAGGCTTAGCTACAACAAGACTGTGCACAAAGCCAACAAAGCAGTGCACCAAGAGTATCCACCTCAAGTAATTGTGAGGAGACTGAGCCACTGGGCCCTATAGGACACCTAGCACAGAAAGCCACTCTGTCAACGCAGGGAAGCAGCCAAAATGCGAAGACAAAGAGACAAGTCACAAATGACAGAAATGGAGGAAAGAAAACGACAGGATATAGAGTTCAAAACCAAGGTTATAAGACTTTTCAAGAATATTCTAGAAACTGCCAATAAATTTAGTGAGACCCTCGAGGATATGAAAAGGGACCAGCTAGAAATTAACACATTTTTTGTGGGAAACGAGTAAACTCGTCATATCGCTTTTTATATCAAAGCGCAGGAGACGAGTTAACTCGTTTTGTTCAGCTAGGTGATGGGGCACAGGAAACTTGTTAACAAGGGCGCCAACACATATTTTGCAAAGTAAATAAATAGAGACCTCTTTTTAAACTAAAACACTGAAAGTTTCATAGAAAAATATCAAATAGATCGAAAGATATGAATATTTTACAGAAAGTCTAATTTTGGTGAGAAAATGTCAAAAAAGCCCCGCGTTATGACGCGATTTGGGGGGAAAATGCCCAATTACAAAGTGCATACACTGACTGAAATAAATAAGAATATACAGAGATCTAACAGCAGACAAGAGGATCGCAAGAATCAAGTCAAAGATATGTATTATGAAGAAGCAAAAAACACCCAGCTGGAAACAAAAAAAGAAAAAAGAATACAAAAATATTAAGATAGTGTAAGGAGCCTCTGGGTCAACTTCAAGCGTACCAACATCAAAATTATAGGAGGGCCAGAAGAAGAGAGAGAGCAAGATATTGAAAACCTATTTAAAGAAATAATGACAGAAAACTTACCCTACCTGGTGAAAGAAATGGACTTACAAGTCCAGAAAGCGCAGAGAAGCCCAAACAAAAGGAATCAAAGGAGGACCACACCAAGACACATCATAATTAAAATGCCAAGGGTGAAAGACAGGAGAGAATCTTAAAAGCAGCAGGAGAAAAGCAGTTAGTTACCTACAAGGGGGCACCCATACGACTGTCAGCTGATTTCTCAACAGAAACTCTGCAGGCCAGAAGGGAGTGGCAAGAAATATTCAAAGTGATGAATATCAAGAACCTAGAGCCAAGATTACTCTACCCAGCAAAGCTATCATTCAGAATTGAAGGTCAGACAAAGCTTCACAGATAAGAAAAAGCTAAAAGAGTTCATCACCACCCAAGCAGTATTATATGAAATGCTGAAAGGTATCCTTTGAGAAGAGGAAGAAGAAGAAAAAGGTAAAGATAAAAATTATGAACAACAAATACATATCTATCAACAAGTGAACCTAAAAATCAAGTGAATTTAAAAAATCTGATGAACAGAATAAACTGGTGAATAGAATAGAATCAGGGGCATAGAAAGGGAGTGGAATGGCAATTCACAGGAGGAAAGGGGTGTTGGGGGTGTGGGAAGAGACTGGACAAAAATTATACACCTATGGATGATGACAGTGGGGGGGGGGAATAAGGGTAGAGGGTGGGGTGGGAACTGGGAGGAGGGCAGCTATGCGGGGGAAAGGAGGAACAACTGTAATAATATAGACAATAAAGATGAAAAATAAAATAAAATATATGGAAGGGCAAAAAAAATTTTTTAATCTTTCCCACTGTCATTTCCATATTGTGTCATTATCAGCTGACTGATGACAAGCAACATTTCCAGGTCTGACATTTCATCTATAAAATAAACAATATGATCTCAAATGACCCTTCCATTTTAGAGCTCTCAGTTATCTGATGTACACACACCGCTCTTCCTTTGCCTGCTTGAGCGGAAGTGCTGGAAATGTATTGGGCAAGGGGGTAGGGAGTGGTTCATAAAACCCCACAGTATGCAAAGCAAAGAACCATTAGGTTCTGCTGTATACACAAAGATCTACTCACCAGCACACACACAAAGTCCAATCTGAAACAAGCAACAAAAGCAGTCCAGGGCTTATACTTTGCCAACCCAAAACGAATCATCTATTTTTAGCTCAAATCCACTAAAGAGAGGAAGAAGACTGGTCTGCAGGATGGGCTCACTAATACTGATAGGTCTTAGGCAAACTGGAACTACTATCCTTAAAAGTCACCTTGGCTTGACTACAACTATAAATTGAATACAAGGACAGAAAGCTATGAAGGCTTAAGCAGGCATCCTCCAACTACGGCCCGCGGGCAACATGCTGGGTGTTTTTACCACCGCTGCCTATCCTGCTTAAAATAAGGTATGTGCAGTGTGCTAGGAATTTGTTCAGTTTTTTGGGTTTTTTTTAACTATAGTCCAGCCCTCCAACAGTCTAAGGGACAGTGACCTGGCCCCCTGTTTAAAATGTTTGAGGAACCCTGGCTTAAAGTGTGCCAAGGAAGTAGCACTTCAAATACATAACTCTACTTCAGTATTTTACTGACTCTGATAGAAAATATAGCTAAGGCTCAAAAAAGCCTGGACATCTATACATTTTAATCTTAATTCTCCAAGTCTAGATGACTCATTTTACAGTTTAGAGACTTGACAGAAATACAAAATTGGAAAGATTAAAATTAAACTCCTAAAGTCACTTATGAAACAACCTTAAGTAATAAATGGTGAATTAAGGACTGTGAACAAAGTTGAGAGTTTTAATACACAATAAATTTGATGAAAGATACAAAGTTTTCAATTTTAATTATAAAGATTATCTCTAAATTACAGCACATTAATAAATACCTGCAATTCAAGAAAGACTACCTAAATTTAAATAAGAGAACTGGGTATAAACAAAATCTTTTCAACCTAATCCAGGGAGTTTTGCCTAATATTCCAGCTGCTGACATCACTCAGATGCAAGGGAAAGAGCACTAGACAAACAGTAGCCTAAACTGAAGTCGCAACTCCGCCATTAACTGGCTGTGTGCCTCCAGGGCTTACAGGCAATTCAAACACCAGGTAGATATTTCTGGAAGGACACAGTACGACCAAAAGGAAGCTGCTGGAGGCCCCAATGAAAGCAATGGGAGTCTTTTAAGGTTTCTTATCCCAAACAGGTTGGGTAAAACAGCTACAAAAATAATCATTTGGCAAAGCTTTTGAGAAGAGAATGAAAGAAGATACTGCCCATTATCCTATCTAATAAAAGAGTAATATGCAAACTGACCATCACTCCAGAACACAAGATGCCCCCCCCCCCCCGATGTGGACACAAGATGGCTGACAGGGGAGGGCAGTTGCGGGCGACCAGGCTTGCAGGGGAGGGCAGTTGAATGCAACCAGGCTGGCAGGGAAGCAGTTAGCCTGGGGAGTGGTTAGGGGCAATCAGGCAGGCAGGAGAGCAGTTGGGAGCCAGCAGTCCTAGATTGGAGAGGGTGTAGGCTGGACTGAGGGACACACACACACACACACACACACACACACACACACACTCAATGAATGTCGTGCACCGGGCCACTAGTATTCTAATAAGAAAGACAAATAGCGCTGGCCCATGTGGCTCGGTTGGTTGGAACATCATCCAGTACACCAGAAGGTGACGGATGCTGTCCAAATCAGGGCACATACCCAGGTTGTGGGTTCTATCCCTGATCAGGGTGTGTATGGGAGGCAACCAATTTATGTTTCTCTCTCACCTTTCTCTCATATCTCTCAAATAGAAAGATTTTTTTAAAAAATATATTTTTGTTGATTTCAGAGGAAAGGAAAGGGAGAGATAGAAACTCCAATGAGGAGAGAGAATCAGTGATCAGCTGCCTCCTGCACACCCCTACCAGGGATGGAGCCCACAACTGGGCATGTGCCTTAACTGGGAATTGTACCATTACCTCCTCGTTCATAGATCAATGCTCAATCACAGAGCCACGCCAGCTGGGCAAGACATAATTTTTTCTTAAAGAAATTTCCACACCAATTGGGAAAGAACAAAAAACCTTTATTCAAGTAAACATTTGTGTCTACTATATAGTCTAGTGGGTGACAGGCAGCTTCTCAGTACAGATGTATGAATGGCATACTGGGAGGCAAAAAAACAGGAGAGAGGCCCTCTGCAGTGGGGTGGGAGTAGGTACGAAAAGCTGAGATAGTGAGGTCCAAGCAGAGGAAAGAGCCTGTCATGAAGATAAAAAGGTTTATAGGACTCACAATGGTGGCTGAGTTGAAGTTCCAGATTAGGAGCTCCAGACTGTGGAGCTCTTAGCTACACTAATAAGGCTCTTTTAGGAAAATGTTCCTGGTGCAAAAGGGAGAGGTTAGTGGCAGTCAGGAAAGAGGCTGAGCAGCACTGGTGGCTGCAGGTGAGGAATGGCAGAATAAAAGCAGTATAACAAATTCAGATGGGAACAGGCGTGTTCGGGAAGGACTTCTAAAAAGGAATCAATAGGACCTAGGGATCAAGTAGATGAGAACTAAGAGGAAAACTGAGATAGGTAATGCTGAGGCTTTGGGTCTATAGAGTTTTACTAGTAAACATTCACTTTGTAAAACTAAAAGAAGCAGATTGACCCTTAGAGGCAGAAGGGCCATTCCCAGGCATGGTGGGGCCCACTATTACAGAGCCTGCAGGGGGAAAAGTAAAATAAAGGTGGCAGTGGATCCAGCAACTACAGCAAAAGAAAGCTTGAAGGTTACAAATACACATCAGCAAAAATCCTCACTTATTTGCTAAACTTAGATAAGGGAACTTCTTTCTATCCTTATAGAGACCTCACAAAGTTTCCTGTTACCTTCTACTTTCTTTTGAAGATATTTAAAATGCCTATTTAAATGCACAGAGGCAGATTATACAAGGGCAATTTTTGTTCTTCACCCAGAGTCCCTAAGGGTAGCCACAAACCAAAAAAATTACTTCTTCTCTCTCCCATCCTCTATTATAGCTGGACATTGGACAGAATGGCCATATAACCCATCTATTAGCACAGTCAGGAAAGACTAAAGGAGATAATGAGTTTGGTTTAGGGCAGGTTAAATTTAAGGTCTCAATAGACATTTAGGCAGCTGGATAATCTGTAGCTCAGAATAGAGCTGGAGATATAAATCTGGGAGTCGTCAGCACACAAATGATACTTGACACCATGGAGAAGAGCAGCAGACCTATGACAGAGGCCCTGAGGAGAGGCTGATACGTGGATAAAAGATAGACAAAGAAACTGAAGGATCACTTTCAGTTTATTTTCTATCCCAACTTCTTTCCTAACAAAAACAGAAACCTTTTGTATTAACCAGACCTATGCATTACAGTGCCAGATAATCTTAATACTGTAAACAACTATAAATTTTACCAATTTTAATTGGTAATAACAAGTCATCTTTCACGTGCTTAGGACTATCAGGAGAAAAGGGACTGACGGCACCTAAGTGTCATTTGCTGATGAAGGACATTTCCAGTTGAAGGAAGTTATTCCCTGCATGTAAATGGTTTGCAGCTCAAATGCCATCAAGAATCAGGTGAGTGTGCAGCATTAAGGTGCATAACAATAATTGTTGTGTCTTGGTTCTACCGGAGTGGACCTGTGCCTCTCTTATGGGCTTTCAAATTCAGTGTGTTTTATAGAGAAAACAGAAGCCCGGGTACCGGCAATATCATGTGAAGTAGGAATCAAAACCATGTCTCCATGAGCTCATAACCACAGCACGAGGTGGCATGCTAACATATTTTTCTTTTACTTTTTATCACCAAAGTCTTTCTTTCTGCCATTAAACATTTTTCTCTAAAGATGAAGTGAATACACTGTGTTGTAAAAGGAGGCACTTTTTTTTATTTTTAATACATTTTATTGATTTTTTACAGAGAGGAAGGGAGGAGGATAGAGAGTTAGAAACATCGATAAGAGAGAAGCATCAATCAGCTGCCTCCTGCATACCCCCTACTGGGGATGTGCCTGCAACCAAGGTACATGCCCTTGACTGGAATCTAAGGCAACAATCAGTCCCTAGGCTGATGCTCTATCCAGTGAGCCAAACCAGCTAGGGAAAAAGGAGGCACTTTTTAAACTGATCAGCTCTATGACTTTGGGTAACTTATCTCTAATCCATCTGTAAAACAGAGATGATATTGCTATGAGGAGTAACTGAAAGTACTTGAAAAAGGCTCTGAACTCAGTGTACATTAGGCATTCATGAAAGATTAGGAAAGAAGAGATGATATGGAGTAAATGATGAAAATCCTTTTTTGTTGTTGTTAATCCTCATTGGAGGGTATTTTCTCCATTGTTATTCAGAGAAAGTGGAAAGAAAGGAGGGAGAGGGAGAGAGAGAAAGAAACATCAAAGTGAGAGAGAAACATTGACTGGTTGCCTCCTGCACACAACCAACTGGAAGTGGAGAGCAAACCCCCAACCCAAGTACATGCCCTTGACTGGGAATCGAACCCTAGACCCTTATGTGCTTAGGCCGATGCTCTAGCCATTGAGAAAAACCGGTCAGGGCTGATAATCTTTCTCAACTACATCACTGATATCAAAGTGTCATTAATGTCTACACAGCTATAAAAATCACAAGTGCCATACACACACAAAAAAAAAAGCTAAACCTTTTGTTGGCCTCTCATTCAATTGTTCAAAGTTTTTAACTAACAAAATGTATTAAACAGCAACTAAAATGAAGAAATTTAATTCTTAGTATCTGAACTGACTGTGCTTTTGACCTTTTGTAGCATCTCCTGAAAAGGCTGCTGCTACTTAAAGGAAGTAGATACTGTGATCCCAGGGGATCAGAGTCACATTTATATTTAAACCCTGGTCTTCTTGCCAAAGAAATTGCATAGTTCTCTTCAAACAGAAATTTGGGATTAAAAATCTTTATGTCAAACCAAGATGGGCAAGAAAAAGGTAGAAGAGTCTGCCCAGTGTGGCTCAGTGGTTGAGCATCAACCTAGGAATCAGGAGACCATGGTTCAATTCCTGATCAAGGCACATGTTCAGATTGTTGATTGATCCCCAGTGGGGGGGTGGGGGGCAAGGAGAGGGTGCAGGAGGGAAGCTGGTCAGTAATTTCCTGTAATCAATAATGATTCTATTTCTCTCAACCACTCCCTTCCTCTTTGAAATCAATAAAAATATTTTCTTAAATAAAGAGAGAAAAGGGTATAAGAGAGCAAAAAATGTGAATTTTGTCCTTGTGTGCTAGTTATATTTACTCTGTTTCAAGGCCAAGGCTGGCACTCCTCATCTCTTTGCCTTCTTGAGGCTTATACTTTGAAGTTACTGGAGGAAGACCTGAAGAGCACAGGCCCATTAAATACATGCAAGCCTGACTCAGGACACCTTGTACATGAAAACACTCGACATCTTTTGGTATCCAGAACCTGAGGCACAGGGGGTAGGAGCTGCAAAACATGGCTTTTAGGGTACCTTGACCAGTAATAGGTATATGTCACTATAAAATCATGCACATACTGTTTTTCTTACCCATGAAGTGGAACTAGAACCATCTATCCTATACACCTGGAAGGGTTTTTAAAAAACTAAACTAGTAGTGAACAGGAGAATATGCTATAAAACAAAAGGTATTTCTTCCATGATCTGTCTAGAGCAGTGCCAAAAGAACAGTACCAGTATAAGTTAAAGTAACCATTTGGTTTTCTTAAAGAGAAAGAAAGCTGGTCAAATCAACGCTCCAACACTCTAAATTTCAATCCTATCTGAACCTTAGATGAATCACTTCACTATTTGGGGTTATCAGTTTTCATCAGGAATAAACAAGGGGGGGGGGCAAACTGGACCTTCAAATTCCAGTCTTGCTGTGATGTTTTTATCATTTTGTCTTCTATATATGCCTGTTCAAAAGAACTAGTTAAAAGCTATGGTTAGTTAATGGTATGAGACAAGATGTAAATCTTTTATTTCTTTATAAAAGCTTTTGCTGCCTATGTGCTTTTTTAAGGCATCACCATATAATTGAGCAAATGTTTTTCTAGTGTTAAATATATGTTATTTTGTTATCACATGCCCTTAAATGCAGAAAGAAAGAAAAAAACACACAAAACACTGATGTGCTGCATCACTGGGGAGAGGCTGGCTATGTTGGACTTGCTGGGGAATACAATGTCAGTCACATTTGGAGATACACCAGTGGCAAGGTGCCACTGAACCCTTAGTGGTAATTTTAAAGGTCAAAACTACAAAAAATACCCTATCAAATCGGGTCATCAGACAGAACCTCATATTTAGAAAAAGTTAACTTTAGAAGAGCCACTTTTAAAACATTATATTTTAAATAAATTGCTTGGGAAATGCTTGATCTACATTAATCTCAAAGTATTCCTATAGTCCTGGCCAGTGTAGCTCAGTTGTTTGGAGCGTTGTCCCTTTGGTGTGAACAAGATCTGTAATGTTGAACCAAAGGGAAGCTGATTCAATTCCTTATTAGAGCACATTCCCAGATTACGGGTTCGATTCCCAGTCGGAGCAGCCAACCCCCCCCCTCTCTCCCCCTTCCCTCCCACCCCTTTTTTCCTCTCTCTAAAATCAATTTTTAAAAAAATAAATAGAAGTATTTCTACAAACAGATCCATCATAATAATCTTATCCTAAGAATCAGAAATAGAGCTTTTTAACATTCTCTATAAAATCTGATTTCATTAAACAATTGGTTGGATAAACAACAGGTAAGTTTTACTACTATGATACCATTCAATTTTCATCACTACCTGTTAAATATTTTATAGCAACTCTAAGTGAAGCAGGAAAAACCAACTGTTGTTTTTTTCTTCAGGAGCCAAATGGACCCTTAAGAAGGGCCTAAACTGCAGCTGGGCCCATGCCTGACACTAAGGCAGAAACCACAGCAGAGGCTACTTGGGTACACTGCAGTGAAGGGACTGGAAGTAAGAATGAACCACCAGATAGTGCACAACTCATTACACCAAAACACAATTAATTGACTTGTTTACTCTGAAATAAACACTTGCATCTATTTTGAAATGGACGTGTACCAAGATATCACCACAGCAGTAAATCACTACACTCTCTTGTTCCAACTACAAAAGCCCAGGGAAAAATGACAGTCCTAAACTGAGGAGGAAATCACATTCAACAGACCAAGGTGTTTAGTATATCATTAGAGGCCGGGTGCACAAATTCATGCACCAATGGGGTCCCTCGGCCTCCCCTGCAGGATTGGGCCTAAACCAGCTCTCGCAACATCCCGAGGGGTCCTACTTGTGAGAGGGCGCAGGCCAGGTCAAGGGACCCCACTAGTGCACAATTGGGGCTGGAGAGAAACACAGGAGATTGGCTAGCCAGGAAGGGCCACAGGAGGGCTCCAGAGCAGGTCTAGCCCTTCTTGCTCAGTCCCGATCAGCTGGACTCCAGCAGCAATCTAAGCTACTGGTTGGAGCATCTGCCCCTTGGTGGTCAATGCACATCATAACAAGAGGTTGAGTGGACTTGACATATCATTAGCATATTAAGCTTTGATTGGTTGAACAAACGACTGGATGACCAGACACTTAGCATATTAGGCTTTTATTATATAGGAATGGGCAGCCAAGGATTCTTCTAAAAAAGAGTCATTTATTCACACAGACTGTCAAATTATAATGGAATACCCAGTAAGAACAAAATAAAGGGAAGTATTTTTTAATCTCTTAAGAAAAAAAATGAAAATGATTGAGTTAAACAACAACAAAATTTTTCTTTCTCAATTCTATGTCTAATTCCATAGACTTCCCTTTCAATAAATAAATATAACAAAACTCAATATAACTGTGAACCCCTTGTTTAGCCTGGCACTGAAGAGGCTCCTCCAGCAGACTAATGATTATCCTAGCCCCAAGAACAAGGTGTCCTTTTGATTCTGGGTCCAAAGAATATAATAATAATTATTAGTAAACTGTCAGGAAAAACAATAAAAGGGCTGGTGAGGGGACAAGAACTGAGTTTCAAGTCAGTATTTGGATTTTGTGTGTTTGTGTGCTCTAACTAAAATAGGATGATGAGAACAAAATAAGAATAACTGTGTGTGTGCATACACTCACATGTTGAATACTATAAATTATAATTCAGCTACTCTATTTTTTATCAGATATAACACACTTAGAAATTTGTCTAAATCATTTTCTTTTCCTTTAAAATCAACAATTTTAAAACTAAATTGTTTTTATAATTAATAGATGTTAAATTAGATTATTAAAAAGATTTAAAATTCATTAAGTGACGTGATGGCAGATAATTAAGCAGCATTCTTCTCCCTTAAAGGGGAGAACTAACAATTTTATCAAGGGACAAATGACTACACAATACAATTCCCTTCAAATTACCCAACATGAGTTAAAGTGTTTTACTCATACAGTATCATATTGTCAGCATAAGAAGAGAAAAATAATTTTTAAATGCAATAGGTGGAGCTCAGGAAGAGAAAGAACTATATAAAAAACAATGCTTGCCCTGGCTGGTGTGGTTCAGTGATGGGGCATCGCGCCACACACCAACAGGTCACCAGTGCGATTCGCAGTCCGGTCCCAGGCCCGGGTTGGGGTCAGTCCCTGTCAGGGTGCATGTGGGAAACAATCAATCTCTTCCTCTCTCTTTTTCTCTCTCTCATCAATAAAAATATATTTTTAAAAAATAGTACTCTTGTAAATAAGAAAAGTTTAAAATAACTGTTCAGTGGCATTCTCCTATTTTAAAAAGGTCAATGTTTTTTGAATTTTAAATTACAATTAAATTTTAAATTTAAATGGAGCTCTTCAGTCATGTAGCCAGATTTCCAATGCTCAGCAGGCTGTCTATATTATACACCCTTCGAGATCACTGCAGAAAGTCTCTAGTACAGCACTGGCCTAGAATATTTAAACCATTTATAGAAGTAATACTTATATATTCGAGCAGACTTGTCACAAATTATTAATAGGAAACTTTGAGACAAACATTTCAAATTATTAACTAATAGGGGCCCGGTGCACAAAAATTTGTGCACTTGGGGTGGAGGGAGTCCCTCAGCCCGGCCTGTGCCCTCTCACAGTCTGGGACCCCTCAGTGGATGTCCTATGATGGCCCCAGTCTGCCAGGCGCCTTTTGTGTGTGTGTGTGTCACCACTGGGGACCTGCCCCCAGCCGCATCTGAGGCTCGGAGCAGTCCTCCTGTG
>PVJC01034042.1:0-19029 GCA_004026665.1 Murina feae
CCCCATCTCAGAGAATTTCCCTCTCTTCCTAGTTGCCCAAGCTGCAATTATGGAAGTTCTCTAGATTCTCCCCCTTCACTCACCCTCATGCTTACAGTTATCAAGTTCTTCTGAGTCTATTCTCCCCCTCAAATCTCTCAAATTCTTCCTTTTTCTTTATTCCTCGTATAGTCTTTGTACAGACATTTAATTATTTCTGATGTAGAACTAGTCTCAAATATTTTCTTATCCTTCTTTCACCTTTAGTCTACTTCCCCCACTTACAACAGAAAATTATTTTCTTATAAATCTTATCAACTCCCTGAGCAAAATTTTGGTTCAGTGTCTTCCTATAAGATAAAGTTTAAATGGTTACACATGATATTTATGGTCCCCACCTTTCCATGAGACTTCATTTTTTGCCTAATTGTACTTTGCATTTTAAGCTGTACTGACCGCTTGTAGTTTCCATATCTTGAGATTTCTGCATAAGTGGGTCTCAGCACCCTGTACTGCCTCTACACACACACACACACCTTCCTTTACAAAGTCTTCTCTGACACTCCCAGAGAAATTTACCCCTCCTTTGACTCCGTTAGCATCCTATGAAAACACCTTTGCCCTGGCTGGTTTTACTCAATGGTTAGAGTGTCGGCCTGGGAACTAAGGTTCACAGCCCAGGTCGGAGCGTGTGTGGGAACTATGTGTTTCTCTCACATCGATGTCTCTCTCTTTCTCTCTCTTCCCCCCTTCCACTCTCTCTAAAGACCAATGGAAAAATATCCTAGGGTGAGGAATAAGCAAAAAGAAAAACACCTGCCCCGACTGGTTTGGCTCAGTGGATGGAGCGTCAGCTTGCGGACTCAGGGGTCCCAGGTTGGATTCTGGCCAGGGGCATCTGCCTTTGTTGCGGGCACATCCCTAGTTGGGAGTGTGCAGGAGGCAACTGGTTGATGTTTCTCTCTCATCGATGTTTCTGACTCTCTGTCCCTCTCCCTCCTTCTCTGTGAAAAAATCAATAAAATATATTTTAAAAAGAAAAGAAAAGAAAAACACCTTTGTTACAGCACCAATAAATCTGTTTGACCAGAAGAAAAGTAACAAATCTTTAGTAGTCTTTATGCTCCTAGAACTTAGCAGGGAATGTTTGATAAATGTGTGATTAGCTCAATTCAGCAATTAAAAAAACTTTATTAAGTAAAGGAAAGTTTTCTTTAAATAAAATGTTCTGCAAAATTCTGATATGTAGACTAGACAAAAGCCAGAAATCCCATCACTTAATCCTCTTCTGCTATGTCTGCCTCTTAGGTGCTAGTGCCTTCACTGGGCACAGTGTAAAAACCACTGGTTTAAAGGCTGTTTTACCCCTAGCTGGTTTGATTCAGTGGATAGAACATTGGCCTGTGGACTGAAGGGTGCTGTTTGATTCCGGTCAAGGACATATGCCCGGTTGCAGGCTTGATCCCCAGTAGGGGACATGCAGGAGGCAGCCGATTAATGATCCTCTCTATCATTGATGTTTTTCTCTCTCCCTCTCCCTTCCTCTCTGAAATAAGTAAGTAAATAAATAAATAAATAAATAAATAAATAAATGCATGCTGTCCTAAAGTTGACCAGATAGCTGATCTGTCAAAAGTCTATCATAAAAAGGATTGAAGTACTGATAGATGCTACAACATGAATGAACCTTGAAAACATGTTGAGGGGAAGACAGTTGACACAGAAGGCCACATTATTGTAAGATTCCATCTGTATGAAATGTCTGGGATAGGCCAATCCATTGAGACAAAGTAGATGAGTTGTTATCAGGGGCTAGGAGAGAAGAATGAGTACCTGCTTAAAGGATATGGGATTCCTTTCTTTTTAACAGGAGAAAACTCAATTTACTTTTTATTTTATTTTATTTTTTTCCCAATCACCACTTATCCTCCTATACCTTCTTCCATCTTCACCACGCCCTCTGGGTTTGTTTTTTTTTTTGAGGTGATGAAAGTATTATGGAATTAGAGAGTGATGATAGTTGTTCAATCTGTGAATATATTAAAAACCACTGAAATGGCACAAGCGTGAATTTTATATTATGTGATTTATATCTCAGTAAAGAAAATCACAGTGACATAATATTCCATCCAATGAAATTGATTAAGAGAAAGGAATTGTTATTAAAATAGTCTAGGCATGAGTTTGTTTCTATAATGTTAATATCTATATATATAAAAGCCTAAGCGACCGAACAACCAGAACGACCGATTGACCAGTCGCTATGATGCGCATTGATTACCAGGGGGCAGATGTTCAATGCAGGAGCTGCCTCCTGGTGGTCAGTGTGCTCCCACAGCCAACCAACCTCCTGCCACCCTCCCTGATTGGGACTGGGCAGGCTGGCCTCAATCAGTCCGGTCTCTGGCCAGGCTGAGGAACCCCACCCATGCACGAATTTGTGCACCAGGTCTCTAGTTTCTTTATAAAGTTACATGTACATAATTGTTATCTTTGTCTAATTGGGAAGAAATGTTTTAGGACTGGGAACTAGAGTCCTAAGAATTATTTTCAAAGCAGCTTTATATTGCTGAGTCTATCCAGTCACTCTAATGCTTACCCTGAACTCTAACCAATCCCTTATGTTCATAGAAACCTACAGTGGAAATCTCCCCCACTTTGAAAAGCCCTTTATTTTGAGGATGGTGTTGATAGCATAGAAGCTGTGAGGAAGTGGTGACTTCCTAAGGAAGGAACCTCAGTTCTGAAGGAGCTAAGTAAGGACACCAGGGCTTATGGGTAAAGGTGGGGAGGAACTAGTCTGAGTAGTAAGTAGAGCCTTGACACATTAGGCTAAACTTCAGGAGCCAGGTGGGTTCTGGGAAAGAACAAAGGATAAAGGTCCAGGCCACCCACATACAGGGAGTGGGTTAAGTTCTAGAGAGTGAGGTGACAGCTTTGGTGAAGAGGTGCTATCTCAAGGGGAGGGGAGGACAAAGGGAGAGAAGGGCTAGAGAATGGAACAGCTTGGGTTTTGGCAGTAAATCACATCGAGGCCTTACCCTCAGCCTCAGAACTCCAATTTGGGTAAACACTCTCAGGAGCTATCCTTGAAAAATGAATTAGTGCAAATCAGAATCTTATCTCCTTTTGATGAATAATGAAGAAAAGCCCAAGACTTTCACACCTTTCCCCCATCCTCCGCCTCTTCCCTAGATGAACATCCTACAGATAGCCAAGAAAGAGATTCCCACATCCACACCCAGAGTTAGGAGGTGGATCCCAGCTGCAGACACCCACATACACACAAGTTTAGCCATGCCCTTTTATTTTTTAAATGGAGCCATGTGGATGGGGTTAGTGGCAAGGGGGTTCTCACCCCCTACACTGCATTGCTCTTGCAGGATCTCAGCAGCTGCTGCAGTCACTGGGATAGGTGTCCCAGTGCAGGCCGATGGCGTTAATGAGGGAGCCAGATCGGCCACTGATGAATCGTAGCACAGTGTTGGGGTGCAGGGGGACAGCATTGAAACTGGTGCCTGTGTCTTTTCCAAAAGGCAAGTAGCGGCCCTTGTCAGTCACGAAGATCAGCTTCCTCAAATAGTACTTGTACTTGCCAGACACCTGGATCACGGATTCCCCAGGGTGCAGAAAGATCTCCTCCAGGTCTCCCTGGGTGCCACCCACATAGTCGCTCCACACCTTGCCATAGCGTACCTGCAGACTGCAGATAGGGTGAGGAGGAAGGAAGGGGAGACACTGAGTAAGGTAATGAGAACGCAGGACCTCTTGGCCTGTACCCTGAGACCTTCAAATTGGTGACAAGGATGATAAGCCTCCTGCCAGTTCCACAGTGTGTGAGGGTTGGGTGAGCCCTTGGAAATCATACAGGGAACTTCAACTCCTCGTTTTGACCACAGACTCACAGAGGGAAAACAACTTTCCCAGAGTCACTCAGTAAGTGCCAGAGCTTAAGCTTGAAGTCTAGACTCCCACTGTACCCTCACCTCCACCCCAGAGAAGCAAAGCAATTTCTCAAACATCTGAAAGGCTCTCGTGAGGGAAAAGACTTGTCTCTGCTGTACCAGCATGCGGATCCAGGATCCGAAGGATACACATGTTAGGAGAGGCATCACGCAAAGATGGAGGATGCCGGCGGGGATTTAACCCTAGGACAGGGCCCTGGCCAGGTAGCGCAGTCCTGATATGCATCGTCCCAATATGCTAAGGTTTTGGGTTTGATCTCAGATTAGACCACATACAAGAAACAACTAGTGAATGAATAAATAAATTAAACAACAAATCAATGTTTCTTTTTCTTTCTTCCTCTCCCTTAAATCATCAATAAAAAATTTTTAAAAAGTAAAAAAAATAAACCTTGATTGATGGCCAAACTAGACAACCTCCAGGCCCCTGAGAGTTTATGTATGTGATTTACCCAGGATCACTCATGTTTGGGTTGTAGAGGGTTCTGCAGTGTGGGTCTCGAATCCAAGTCTCTGACAGCTTTCACATACCATGTTATCCCTGGGACTTGTTGATTGAAACAGGTATGACCCAAAGTGACAGAGAACTTTCCAATTTAGTAAGATCCCAGAAGGTCCTCAAGCCACAGAAACTCAGTAAATCTTACCCTACGATGTAGTATTTGTTGACTCGGATACGGAGGGCAGTGATGGGGCCGTCCAGCTGGTTGCCAGAATGAGAGAATCGTTGTCCGCCACCGCCTCCATACTCTCCATTGTAGGAGGAGGACCTCGGCTGAACTGGAAGGGAAAGTAAGAGATTGAGGGAGAAATTCCCTGAGAGCTCAGTTTCTCCCTACCACGCATATTCCTCCCACAGCTCAGTTCCCTGCATCCTAAGCCTGCCTCTGAAAGCCGTGGCCACCAGCAATGACGCCGTACTGGCTCCCAGATTCTCACTTACTGGCATTGGCAGAGGCCGATACACAAAGAAGGGCAAGAACAGCAATGGCCAACATCCTGGGGCTGGAACAAGAAGAAAGAAGAAAGTGAAGATTTACCCTATTCCTCAGGACTTCATTTACCCAGACATCCTGACCTCCAGTTGAGACTCAGACCTAGCGGACCCAGTCTTGGCTTTGAAAGGATGCATAGACTCTAGTCCTATTCCTCTCAGATATCTTCTGTGTCCTTATCCCCTCTGCCTCTCCCTGGTCGGCCTGTAGCCAACGCTCCTCGTCTGTCCCAAGACAGAAGATCAATCCTAACCCTCTATCTGGATTAAGCTGTATTGAGCGCAGTTCCCTCCTGGCACAAAGCAGGAAAGGAGTTTTCTAAAGAAGTAGAGGAAATCTCCAAATCCTAGAAATGGTTGAGTGTACCAAACCGGAAGTCTGAGAAAACCTAACTGAAGTCCAGCTGGGGTAGATTGGCCTGATTTATGGGGCATCTGGAGCATAGTTTAAATTCCCGGTTTTACCCTGTCTCAGAAGGAAAAGAGCATTTTAGAGGTGTCTCTGAGTCACCTGAGGAGTGAAGGCAGTCAGAGAAGAGACTGCCTACACCAGTTTCCAAGCAGTTCTGGTGGAGGTGGGATAGACTGGGAAGTTGTAGGAGTTGGGACTAGCTCAAGATATTAGACCCCTGGTGCATAATCTGTTTGTCATCATTCTTTCTCCACTATCACAAATATGGCCATGTCCACACCCCTGAGCATCCCAAGTGTCCCCAGTCTTTCAGCTGAGTCCCGATATCAATGCACCTATGACTAACTCCGGTCCAGATGCCCCAGTTAACTGACACCCCGCTCTGTTCTCTGCCATTCAATCCTAGCCAGCTCTTCTCCTGCTCAGCTTGAATTACCCCTAACTCAAATCCAGGCTTCCTTGTCTCTCTCCCCTTAGCTCAGGCCTCTGTCACCCCTTACCTGGCAGCTTCAGATGCAAAGTAACCCCCCAGGATCTTGCAGATCTTTTATACCAGGTCTAAGCCCTCCCCTTGCTCTTTATCGTGTGAACCTCACCTCCTGGGCAAACATGATCTATCTCTTAGGGTCAGTTGTCAGGCAGGGTCTGGAACATTTTACCCAGCCCCTCCCCTTAAGGGTTACAGGTGGCAGGGTGGGGTCCACTCGGCCAAAGCCCAGATCTCAGGAGGAGCAGAATAAACTTGAGAAATATCACCAAGCAAAGGGCAAACAGCTTTGGGTGGGCAAAGTCATTAAATCACCTCTGGGTGTGGCCTAAGCTTCTCCCTCCTCTATTGGTTGTTTGCAAGTGCTCTCCCCTGCAATCTGTTCTCTTTTTGAATAACATTGCCCTCTCCAGCCATTAGAAAGGAATTGCACTGCCCACGTCATACTTAGGAGGGCCTGCTATTTGCCTGACAAAATTTTTTTCTGCTACCCTAGTATTTTATGTAAAAAAAGTTAAAACATATAGAAAAATTGGAACAATTGTACAGTGAATAACCACATACCATGTACATTGAACCATGATTATATTTTGCTGTACTTGCTTTTTGTTTTCATCTATCCATCCTCAAACTTCTAAACCCTTCATCAATCTTTGAAAAGGGTGACTTGGGACTACAAGTGGACACTTAAACACGTGCAGATCTCTGGGGACACACACAGTTCTGCGGGCAAGTGGGAAACTGAGGAACTAAGAGTAAACAGGTCCTCCAGAGGGGCGCCAGGTCCTCAGGCCTCAAGCTGAATAAAGCCTACCCAGGACAACTGTTCCTCCCAGCAGATCTGAGACTTCCCCAGGGTTGATATCAGAGATTTCTTGTCTTTGGAGGCCCTTCTTCTCCAGGATCATTTCCTCTCCACCTAAAATCCCTAGGACTGACTCCTGAGTTCTACTTTGTGACCCTCTAGGGCTGGTCCTCTAACCCTCTGAGTCAGCAGGTCCTTCCAAGAAGAGAGGAGCGTGGAGCCTGGCATTAATGACCACCCCTTACAGGTTCCTCTTCCCTGACAAGCTCCCCACCCCTTACAGACTCACCACTGGGACTGAGTACTCCTCCTAGAAACAAAGGGAGTCCCACCCTGAGGAGCCGGAAATAGGGTGTGGCTCCTGGCTGGGAGATTCCAGGTGCCTGGAGGACGGGCAGGGATGCCTTGTCTGAGCTCTCCTTTCCAGCCTTCTCCAAGTCTTTCACCAAGACTTCTACCTCATTGTAGCAGTAATGGTCTGTATGTCGCTGACCTCTCTGTGTTTGCCTCTCATTGCCACTTTTCTCTTGTTAAACAAAAACATAACTTCTGTGGCTGAAAGCCTTTTTAAAGGCAAGGTTTACTGAGCCGTGTGCTAGTCAGAAAAGGACAGGTCCTGGAGTGTGAAGTCTGAACCAGCAGCAGCAGGGCCAGGCGGAGAATATAAGCGTGTCCGCTGTCCTGGCATTAGTGAGCTCTGTTACATTATGTTTTGGGGAAGGAAGATGTAAGTTATTTTGAAAGAATTTACACAGACTACAGATAAAGAGGCATTGAGAAGAAAGGTGAAGGGGCAGTTTTAGGATAGTGCACAGAGCATAGGCAACAATATATCAGACACCTCATGGAGCAAAATTTTCAGATATATTTCCTAAGGCAAGAGAACAAAGGAAAAAATAAACAAGTGGGACTACATCAAAATAAAAAGCTTTTGCATAGCAAAAGAAACCAGCATCAAAATGAAAAGGAAACCCATCATAGGGGAGATTATATTTGCCAATGATACATCTGATAAGGGGTTAGTTTCCAAAATATATAAAGTACTTATACAACTCAACAAAAGGAAAACAATCCAATTAAAAAATGGGCAGAGGACCTGAACAGATACTTCTCCAAAGAGGACATACAAATGGCCAAGACACATGAAAAAAATGCTCAACATCACTAGTCACCAGAGAGATGCAAATTAAATGACAATGAGATAAAATATCCTCGGGTGAGGATTTAAAAATAAAATTTAAAAAGAAAACAGAATTAATTTCCTTATATTTTAGTAATTTAGTTCTGTATACTGTTGACATTAAGCATTGTGTAAAAAATTGTGTGGAATAAAGTATCTTTTCAATTTCCAGAAGGGAAAAAAAGCATAGAAAGAGCATGAGGAGGGAAGGGGAGGCTCTTCCCTCTGCTGGGGGGCCCTCTGTTCAGGCAATTTGTGAAGACCTGACTGAAGTGGAGAGAAATAGAAATATTTGGATGAAGAGTAGGTCAGGCAGAACAAGCAACAAGCACCAAAGCTCTAAGCAGGAAGTGTGTGGGATGAAGTTAGAAACAGCGGGGATGGCAGGGTGGCTGGTGTAAGCGAGGGAAGCCTGCAGGAGGTGAGGTCTGGGCAGCAGCCAGTGGGCAGATGGTGCAGAGCCTGGGAGGCTGTGGTCACAAGTTTAGCTTCCTTCTGAGAGTGAGGAGAACCATTGAAGGATTTTGCCTTTTAAAGGAATTACTCACTCTGGGTTTTGATAAAGGGAGAATGGCCTTGGGGGTGGGTAAGAGTGGAGATGGGAAGCCATAGTAGGAGCTATGTGGACCTTTCCCTGTTTCACGGGGTCCCTCTCTCCTGCCCTCCTGGACTGCCTGAGAGCTATTCCTTCCCTCAGACAAAGCAGCTTTGTCCTCTTAAAGTCTTGGTGCAAATTCAGACCCCGGAGTGAGAATCTGCTCCTTTATCCCCATCAAGGATTTTTTAAAAAATACTAGTATTTCCAATAAATGGCATATATGTTTCCTGTTTAAGGAAAAACACTTCTCTACCTCCTCGCTTACACATTGGGCCTCCCCAGCAGTTTCATTTGAACAAAGGATTTTCTCAGAAAAACAAATGTGAACATTGCTTTTCTGTTCACCCTTCACTATTCAGTGATTAGCGAGCAAAAGTGACTTCACTAAGTTGCAAAGAGGATCCCTCCACTCCCTACCCTCGTGTGTCCTATTTCTGTGGTTTGCTCATACTAGTCCAGCTACCTAAAATGCTCTGTCTACCTACTATCTTTTGCCCTCAAGACATTCAGCTCATATCACCACCACCATCACCACCACTCCCCTGCACCCACCACCTAGCCTTCTCTCAGAAACTCCTCGGTCTCTTCTCTTCCCAGCACCTCCACTTCAAACTCCACTCCACTCCTTCCTTTCCCTGGTCTCCAGCTGTGCTGCTTACATCACTAGGCTGGTCTTAATTACCCTGCACTGTAATTTATCTGTTTACATGGAAGCCTCCTCTAAAAGCAGGAGCACATCCTAAGGCAGGGACTATTTTATCCACCTCTGAATTCCCAGCTCCTGCATCTCACCTGGCACAGAGCAGGTGTCCATAAATGCAGTCAAATGCCTAGGCTGCAGTGAGACTTCTGTCAAATGCTCCTGCAGACATCTGTGTCTCTCCTCTTGCAGGCCTGGATTTGGGTGTTTTTTGGTTTCTTATTTACAATTCCTCTGGAGAAACTGTATTTAGAAGAATACTGGACATAACGACAGAATTCCATGTTGAGGTCTATCCAACACTTCTTAGCTGTGTGAACTTAGAGAAGTCACTTCATTCTTTGGAGCCTTTATTTCTGCACTTGCAAAATGAGAAAAGTCTCAAGAGCAGCCAAAATCTTTAAGAACAGTCTTTTTCAAACTGGTTCATGTACATTGTTAATTTTTAAAATTAAAATATGATTGACATATAACATTATATTAATTTCAGATATACAACATAATGATTTCATATACACACTAGAGGCCCAGTGCACGAATCTGTGCACATTGAAAGGAAATTAATTAGAAGAAATATTTTAATATCTCTACTTGCCCCTTCTCTATAATAGAAATATCCACCAAATTCATGATCGACAATGACAAAATGAAGCACACACGTGTGATTGGCACCAGTGAGAGCTTGTGCATCTCGCATGCACGAGTCATCATATATATATGATATATATATATTATATATATATATATATATATATATATATATATATATATATATAATATATATATATAAACTTGCTTAATTAGACCTAATTTCTAATTTAGCTAAACTTTTTTCTAGCCCAGTGAAGCACCCCAACTTCTCTTTCAGGTAATTGTCAGCAACACAGCAGTAAATATCAACACGAAGCAGATTATTATTGTAGATCACACAAGGAGAACAAAGGGTAGAATATGTAACTGCAGCAGCGTTTGACTCTATTCTCCATAGTGAGAAAACCTGAAGTCATTTTCAAAGTCCACAATTTATTAGTTCTGAAAAGTAGGGTCAAGTCTCTAAGCTTTCTAACTCGCCATTTTCTGGCTAATGAAAAGAAAATAGGATTCCACTGAATCTCCTATCTACCTACTCGAGGACTTCTGTGAGGATCAAACGAGATGAGGCACAGAAAATGCTTCACAGACATTTGGTTAAAGTGTGAAATGTTTGCACCTGGCTATAAAGCAAGCCGTGTTCCTGGGCTGAAGAAACTGCAAGGAGGCTAGCTGTCGCTAGGGAGAGGAAGCTGGGCATTGCTACATGAAGTCATTACCCGGCACCCACAGCCATCATTTCCGGGCTGGGCTGGGCTATGGGCCGCATTTTGTCAGCTAAAATTTGGTGGGCTGTCACTCCAGGGTGGTGGCGGGGCCCTTGTCCCACTTGGGCAAAGCCGAGTGTTGCTTTGTGGGCACCAGGTCTGTGGTGCTCTTTCTCTGTGTATGTCACAGCAGCTCCTGGATTGAGCATCTGCCCCCTGGTGATCAGTGTGTGTCATAGTGACTAGTTGGATGGTCGGACACTTAGCATATTAGTCTTTTATATAGATAGATCATGCTACAAAATGAGTTAATCATTTTTTAAATTGGAAACCTATAGCAATGTACCAAGAATTCACAGACAGAATATCCTATATAATCCTATATAATAAAAGCATAGTATGCAAATTATCCCCTCAATCGGGAGTTGTCTAGGAGTTAGACCAGGGGTAGGACCAACGGGGGGAAGAGAGAGAGACCCTGGCTGGTGGCAGTGGCAGGTGACTGGGGAAAGGGAGGGAGTACCCAGCCAGCAGCTGGCAGCCGCTAGGGACCCTACCAGTGCACAAATTACATGCACTGGGCCTTTAGTTGTATTGTAAATAGACATGGACTCAAAGACTGATTCTAGCCCTTGCTTCATGACCTACTAAGTTTCTTCATCTGTAAATTGGAGATCATGAGAACAGTCCATTTTTGTTCACCTCCTGGTAAAGACCTAGCATGTGGTAGGCACTGAGTAAATGTTTATTCTCTTTCCCCTGCAGACTTCCACAAAACATAGTCTTACTTGCCTGGCCAGTGGTTGAGTTGTCAACCTATGAACCAGGAGATCACAGTTGGATTACCAGTCAGGACACATGTCCAGGTTGCAGGCTTGATCCCCAGTGTGGGGCACAGAGGAGGCAGCCAATCAATGATTATCTCTCATCATTGATGTTTCTATCTCTCTCTCCCTTCCTCTCTGAAATCAATCTATAATATAAAAGCCTAAGCGACTGTTACACCTGAACAACCAGAACAACCAGTTGACTGGTCACGATGACGCACACTGACCATCAGGGGGCAGATGTTTAAGTGAGCTCCCACAGTAGGCGTGCTGCTCAGCCAGAAGCTGGGCTCCCAGCTGGTGAGCGCAGCTGTGGTGGCAGGAGCCTCTTTTACCCCCACAGCAGTGCTACCAAGTGACAGCAACAGGTGCAGCAGAGCCAGGATAGCAGCAGCAGAGCTGCGCCTGGCCCTGGCTGGGGCTCCTCCCCAGCCAACTGCTGCTTCGGCACTGCTACATCCCAAGAGGGGTCCTAGATTTCGAGAGGGCACCGACCAGGCTGAGGGACCCCATCCATGCATGAATCCATGCATTGGGCCTCTAGTAAAAATATATGGGGGGAAAAAAACACCCAACACACGAATAGCCTTTCTTTTTGGTCTCTCACATAAAATTGGGCAGCCATGATCTTTCTCACAGGTAGCTTTATTTTATGGCTTAGCCTGAGTTCAGATTCTAGAGATGTGCCTGGTCTGGTGTTGCTCAGTTGGTTGGGCCTTGTCCCGTACACAATAAGGTGGCAGGTTTGATTCCCAGTCAGGGCACATACTTAGGTTTTGGGTTGGTGAGCATGTGGGAGGCAATCGACTGATGTTTCTCTCTACCTTCCTCTATCTCTAAAAAAATAACAAAACAAAAAAACAGATTCTAGAGATGTTGTCAAATGCATAGTTAGACTTGAAAACGAATTTTATGTAAGTTGGTCTGGATGACTGAAGGGAATATGAGTTTAATTTCCTTTTATTGAGGCATAGTTACATGATGACTTTTAAAAAAATACATTTTTATTGAGATCAGAGAGGAAGGGAGAGGGAGAGAGAGAGAAACATCAATGATGAGAGAGAATCATTGAATGGCTGCCTCCTGTACACCTCCCACTGGGAATCAAGCCCACAACCCGTGCATATGTCCTTGACCGGAATCGAACCCATGACCCTTCAGTCCACAAGCCAACACTCTATCCACTAAGCCAAACCAGCTAGGGCCATGGTAACTTTTTAAGCCTCCTCATTTTTTGCTTTCAGTCTTCAAGTCCTTACTGAATTGTTTGATCCACTGCAACTCCTTTTTTCCCTTTGTTTAGCTTATCTTTGTTTCCTTTCTCACAATCTCTCTCTAAACATATCTTACCTAATAGTAGACAAACATGTAAATTGACTGTCCCGCCGCTATGCTCACCAGCCAATTAGGAGAGTATGCAAATTAACCCAACAAAGATGGCAGTTAATTTGCATACATAGGCGCCCAGCGACCTGGATCCGGGAACATCATTGGGCACCCAGGTCACTCTGAGGTAGGCCATGTATGGGACCTGAGCAGCCTAGGAAGGGCCTGAGCGAGGGTGCTCCTGGGCAGGGCCTGAGCCTGCGATCAGAGCCAAGGGGGCCCCTTCCCAGGCCTAAAGCCTCAGCCAGAGGCCTTAGGCCTGGGCAGAGGCCGAGCCAGCAATGAGAGGGAGCCGGGGGTTCCCTGTCCAGGCCCCAAGGCTTTAGGCTTGGGCAGGGGTCGAGCCAGGGATTGGTGTGAACTATAGAGCAAACACCTTTTCTGACCGCTCATTGGCTAAGCTCCCTGTATGCCACTGGTAATATTCTTAGTAACTTGGGTAATAAGAATCCAAGAAGGTGACCTAGAGTTTCTCCACCACACTCCTGGAGAAAAAAATTGAAGGTCCGCTGCTGGAGGGCTAAGAAATGTCGTATCCTGCCCTAGCCAGTTTGGCTCAGTGCATAATGCCTCAGCCTGCTGACTGCAGGGTCTGGGTTCAATTCTGACCAAGGGCATGTACCTAGGTTGCAGGCTCCTCCCTGACCGGGGCCCAGGTCAGGGCTCATGCAGGAGGCAACCAATCAAAATGTCTCTCTCACTTTGATGTTTTTCTCTGTCTTTCCCTTTCTCTTCCATATTCTCTACAAATCAATGGAAACATATCCTCAGGTGAGGATAAAAAAAAAAGAAAGAAATGTCATATCCTATAAAAGACACATCTTGAAAATGTCTAAAGAAAGTTGTCATTTTTTTATGGTGAGGGGACTGGAGCCCATGTTGATGAAAATACCTTGGTGGCTTTGGTGACTGACAGTGGCTGCAGCAGCGGGGTGATGGGGCTGGTGCCTTCCCCTGATCAGCCCAATCACCTCCCACAAAGGAAGGCCAGACTTCGGCTTAGGCCTGCTCCCCAAGGGGAGCAGGGAGCAGGCCTAAGCCGTCAGTAGGACATCCCCTGAGGGCTCCCAATATGTGAGAGGGGGCAGGCTGAGCTGAGGGACAGCCCCCCCCCAGTGCACAAATTTAGTGCACCGGGCCTCTAGTGACAATATAATATTAGAGAGATGAAATCCCCATCCATCTGGGCTGGTTGAACCAGCCAGATCCAGTGCTCATATCTGCTGGACAAGCTGCTGTCAAAGTGGGAGTGAGCTGAGGTCATTCTACCAGGATGCACTCATTCTTGCTTTGTGTCAGGAAGAATTTATCTAAAAATACGAGCAGATTTGGCTATATATATATATATATATATATCACATGAGATTCTAACAGTCATCTGCTCTTGCACATGGAGTGCTCCACAAGTGCATGAAAAGAGAGCGGTGTGGAGTGCTGCTGAAGAGCATCGGCTTGTGTGCGGACCCAGCTGGCACCACTCAGAAGCCAGCCGTGTGCCTGGGGCAAGTTATTTGACTTCTCTCCTTGTCTTCTCAGAGAGAGAGAGAGCGAGAGACAACGAGAGAGGAACTGTACCTATCTGTCAGGGTCGCTGTGAGAATTTAATGGTAATGAGAGTAAAGTTCCAGCAGACATGTGCGTGGTAAGTGCCAAGTGTTTCTATATGAATCAAGTGAGCGCGAGTAAATCATATATTGTTAGCATTCCACACACAGGCTCCAGTCTTGTTTTTTTCCTTCTCAGTTGAAGATACTGCATGCTAACTTGATGGGGAACATAAAAATACATTGTTGGGAGGGGTCTAGCAATTTGACTCTGTACCTAGTTAATCAGCATTCCTAATGCTAACATTCTTATTAGCCTATAACCAAGTCACTGCCCCTTTCTTAATTATCTGGTATTGCAAGACCTGTTTACCTAAATACTCACATTTTACAGAGGCCATAAACCATGAACCATACACAACCCCTGGAGGAGGTTATCAGCGCTGGCGCCAGGCCAGGCCTTTAGGTGTGGTCTCACAGCCCCCATCCCAACACACGGGGCTTTTTGCAAAGCCTGAGAAAGGTCCGGAAGTCTGATCATTGTGTGAGGGACAAAGAAACCAAAGGGTATAAAGAGAAAGCTTCCTTCATACTGGGGGACTCAGGATTTGGAAACAGGCCCCCCGGAGTCACAGTACTAGTACATCTGGAAATAAATGGGTTTTTCCTGTATCTCTGAGTACTCCTGGGTATGTATTTTCTGGTCGCTGGTAAATTCTGGTAAACAAACTAAAGCCCAGTGTATGTCCAGCTGAGGCAGAGTCACTGACTTTAGCATCCAGAAAACTTCTCAACTTTGCTCCTATTGTGCCAAGGTTATGAGATCTCATATCTTTTTTCTAGTATCATCAATTTTTCATGCCCACTCTGTTTATAAAAGAATAAGGGCAAAATGCTCAACTAACCGCAGAACACTGATACAGTCAAAAGTAGCCTGAACTTAATGCAATCAAAGCATTTACAGAAGTCACTTGGAAATGGAAGTGAAGCTTCCTGCCCTAGAGGGGCTCAAAGCCACCTGCAGGGCAAACCAAAGGCACAGCCCTGCCAAGTGCAGTGAGTGATCAGGGTGAGGAGGGAAGGAGGACCCTGCCCATGGCCAGCAACGACGTCGGGCACAGATGCCAGGACTACAGAGTGAAGAGAGAGGCTGGCTGAGGCCTGGCTCTACCATTTATCTCAGGCAAGTTATTTCCGTCTCTGAACCTCATCAGTAAAAGAGGGATAAGATCCATTTCAAAGGGTTTAAATGAGATATAAAAATTGTGCTTAGCGAATTGCTGGGCACACAGAAGACGCACAATCAGTTATGGCCAGAACAGTAGCATACGAGGAGTGGAAACATTTGAACAAAGTAGGAAGATCGGCAGCAGGACCAAGTGGGACACATCTTCCTTCACCACAGAAGGTAAGTATCAGAGCAGGAACTGGAGGAAGCCGAGAAGAAGCCCCAGGCAGGCCGGGAGTGGAGCCAAGAGTGTATTTTCTGATTACTAATCTACCCTCGCTGGGGTGGGGATCGGCGGCAAATGGGGCCAACCCCACTCTTGGCGGCTGAGAATCAACAAGGAAGAGAGCTGGAGCTCCTGCTGTGTGTATGGAGAAAGAAGAGGCTATCAGTTATGGAGAGGGCTGTCGGAGTTGGGCAGGGCTCTCTAGGGAAGCCGTGAAGGTTTGGAAGAGCAACTGTATGTAGGTAAGGAAGAGAGAGTTGTCCAGATCCATGTTACAGGATGATTGAGGAAGCAGGTAGAGTTGGAGACTCTGAATGTGGAGAGTTGTTTGGTTTTCTCCAATAGATTTTCTCTCTAACCTGGTATAGGACAAAAGGAAGCTGATTATATTGGCCCAGGGAAAAGGATTTATGAGGAGGGGGTGGCAGAAGGACTAGGTTGACAAGTGCTGGAGAGAGAAGGGCTAAAGCAGGGCAAAGTCATGGATTATAAAGTCAAGGTTATAGAGGAAGTGGAGTGAAGTCAGGGAGGGTGAGCAGTCAGTGATGGACTCCAGGAAGAAGTGTCAGTAAGATGGACCAGCAGGTGGAGCGGGAGAACGGTCAGGCTCAGAGCCTGGGGAGTTGGTTGGTCAATGTAGCACAGTCTTGTGTGGACCAGGGTTAAGGTGGCCCTAACGTGAAGGGCAAATCCTCTATGATCTGTCAAAGACAAGAAGCAATGTTAAACCAAGTGGAAGGGGATCCAAGTGTTGATCCCATTGTATGAGGTGCTTCATATAAACTATCTAATAGTATCTTCCCAATAGTCCTTCAGGTTGGTGAAAAGATGGTAATGGTACAATTTAAATAGATTGCCAAGGGTCTCACGGCTGTTAAGTCTGGCAGCTCAGATTTAATCCCACGGTTGACTGGTTCCAAAGCCCATGTGCCTTTCACCTCCCCAGATTTCCACAAAGAGTAGCACTTGAGACCTTTCTAACTCATACTCAGCATTTTCCACAGCTTCTCAAGGTCGGAATCTCTGATCTCGGTGTGTTGGGCAGCCAGGTAGGTGAGATCTGGCAGGCCCGAGCAGTGATGAAACTCTCCTGAGCTTCACCCTGTCTTTATTCCCTGATGGCAGCAAGCTGGCCCTGGGTGAGGGCTGGAACTCTCAGCTGGGCTGGACCCCACTGCAGAGAGGGCCAGTGTGACGGGAAGAGCAACAGGAAGTACCTGCATTCTCTTGTTGAAGCTCTGAGTATGTTTCATGTGATTGCACTGTTCCGTAAGTCATTCATTTAGTGGAAGGAGGGTGTTGGAGATGCTCAGGTCTGGATTCAGATTCAGCTCCAGCACTTGAGTTGTGTGACTCTGGATGAATGACCTTGACCAACTTTCTCAGTTGGCCAGAATTACAAGCTTCTCTGGGACAGGGAACTTTCGGTTATAAAACCAGATATTCCCAGGCAAATGGGACAGTCAGTCACCCCAAACAAGCTACTCAACCCCACTATGCCTCAGTGTCTGAGTATGAAATGGGGTTATCTGTTGCCCATTTCTCTGCTTCTCACCAGCTGGTGGTGTGCTTTTCAGAGAACACCTGAGCTAGGAGTGTGGTTTAGATTCTTTCTGGTCAGGAGAAGTTTAGGAGTGACTGCATGCTCCTATGTCGCTGAGGCTGAACTTCCGAAGTGCAAAGCCACTTTCTCCAGCTGCTTGTTGCAGCCTGAATCATGAGTCAGCCTCCTGAGTTGATCACATCCCAATTGTTCCCGGCTGTTGCTCCTTGGTCCCAGGTGAGTGTGGCAAGGTCCAAGCACACCACGCTCAGCAGGCAGTGTTGAGATTGGGGTTAGGTGTGTGTGAATGAAAGCAGCTTGAAACATAAGACCCACAATTCCAGTCACGTTAACATTGCATAAGAGATTTCTAGGCTTCAGCCAGGACGGGGACGGGTGGCACAAGCATGGCAGGAAGAGAGCAAATCTCCCCGAAGTAGTCTCCCTTGTTACCTGCTATTGATGCATTTTTTCCCTGAAATTGGCGGCCCCCACATTCTGCCCACGAGCCAGGTTCATAGTTGTACTCAATGGTGTACAGTGAGGAGGTGTGGAGCTTTTGTTCCTGCAGGAGCATGAGTTCTGAGCAGGAAGTAACGCCTATTTGGCTCAGTGGACAGAGCATCGGCCTGCGGACTGAAGGGTCCCAGGTTTGATTCCAGTCAAGGGCACATGCCTGGGTTGCGGACTTGACCCCCAGTAGCGGGTGTGCAGGAAGCAGCCGATCAATGATTCTCATCATTGATATTTCTATCTCCCTCTCCCTTCCTCTCTGAAATCAATAAAAATATATTTTTTTAAAAAAGTAACCCTAACTGGTTTGGCTCAGTGGATAGAGCATCGGCCTGTGGACTGAAGGGTCCCAGGTTCGATTCCGGTCAGGGGCATGTACCTTGGTTGTGGGCACATCCCCAGTGGGGAGTGTGCCAGAGGCAGCTGATTGATGCTTCTCTCTCATCGATGTTTCTGGTTCTCTGTCCCTCTCTCTTCCTCTCTGTAAAAAATCAATAAAATATAGTTTTAAAAAAAGTAAAGAGAAGTGGATGAATTCAGCAGATGTAAATTTGGCCATCCACAGTTCCTAAAAATTTAAACATGGAGTTACAATGTGACTGAGAAATTCTCCTCCTAAGTCTATACCCAAGAGAAATTGAAAACGTATGTCCGCACAAAAACCTATACATGAGTGTTCATAGTAGCATCTATATATATAAAAGCCTAAGCAACTGGTTGACCAGTAGCTATGACACACACTGACCACCAAGGGGCAGATGCTTAATGCACAGGCATGGAAACATGGAACAGACTAATGAATCTCAGAGGGAAGGAGGGAGGGGGAAAAGGGGAGGTTGGGAAGAGATTAACCAAAGATCTTATATGACATACTGGAGGCCTGGTACACAGATTCATGCACCAGTGGGGTTGCTGGGTCTGGCATGCAGAAATCGGGCTGAAACCTGCAGTCTGACATCCCCTGGTCCCAGATTGTGAGAGGGCAGAAGCCAGGCCAAAGGACCTCACTGGTGCACAAATCTGTACAACAGGCCTCTAGTTACTTATAATAGCTAAAAAGGGTAAACAACACACAAAAAAGGGGGGAAACAACCCACAAATCTGTACAACAGGCCTCTAGTTACTTATAATAGCTAGAAAGGGTAAACAACACACAAAAAAGGGGGGAAACAACCCATAAATGGGTAAAAATGTAGTACATTGATACACTGGAATATTTTCTATAATAAAAGCGAAACATGCAAATGTGACCGTTACCACCAGCCAATCAGAGCGGCTGTATGCAAATTAACCTAGCCAAGATGGAGGCCAACAGCCAATCAGAGCGGCTGTATGCAAATTAAC